>BQMF02000529.1:0-266428 GCA_027922465.2 Turritopsis dohrnii
ATTACCTCGCCGAAAAGAATGACGTTTCACTTTCTTAGGAATTCCAAATACTCAAGCTCACGGAGTTGAGAGCTTTGTATCTTCTTACTGCCGGTCCGCGTGTTCTGTAAAAACAATGCAGAAATATTAGATTATATAAAGTTATATCTTCGTGTAACAAGATGAACTCATTTAAGCTTGTGGTCAAAGCTTTGCTACAGTGCAACCTCCAATAGCGATCAATTCTGCGCAACGACCACTTAACTTTGGTCCCTCATAAAAAACCTCCCACAGCGACCATTTCGAGTTGATCCCTAGAAGTGGTCGCTATTAGAGGTTACACCGTATTTCTGTCTGGTATAAGCGAGAAATAGGTTACGTAATGCCTCGTTGTTTCAAAAGATAATAAGAGACTGATTAGCGTCTTGTTGGACAAACAACAAAGCAAACTTACTTGATTCCGAAAATTCCGATAGCGTAGTGCACTATCAGCAGAATTAACCCGAGAATAGAAATGACGATTCCGAAAATCAAAGCAAACCGTAAGATCATCAAAGCGTATTGAAACCAGCTGATGCCCATCACCAACGAGCTAACCAAGACCAATTTGACCATGAAAATTCGATTATATTGATCTGTATGGCTGTCGTGTCTCGACTTAATGGAAATGGACAACATGCCCTTATATCCGTAGCTACCATCGGCATCTTGAATGAGTTTTATTATATATCCGACACAACCAAAGGATTATTGAATTATAGTTGAATTCTTATTATCTTCTAGACATAAGAAATATAATAATAGAGTACAGTGGAAAAATAACCCATACGATGGAGCGTGATAGAAAATATGCTCGAGGAGGAGAGCGTTGTAAAGTTGTGAATGAACAAACACGTGATCAAGATCACGGAAAGCAAGTTATAAGACAAACTTTAATTTTTGGAGTTACGCCTCAGTTACACCCCAGCTAGAGAATTTGCAATTTCGAACCTCGAGTTATTTGGTTAGCTTCACAGGTGTTCAAGATATTCAGAAAATGGATATTCCAACAAAGACTGCAGGAATCATTCATTATCACCAGTCATGTTCAAATTTTGGACATCTACCGTCTCAGTAATTTTGAAAGAAAGGGTAGTCGAACTTGACGGCTTGAGATATTTATGAAAACGAATAAATAAATAAATAAATAAATAAATAAATAAATAAATATGAATACATAATATCAAAACAGCAAAACAAACATATCGTCATCTGTAAACAAAGCCATTCAAAAAACTATGAGAATTTACAAAAAACAATTAAATTCGCAGAGGAAACGACAAAAATTTGTGTGTTAAAAAATATTTTATAGAACACTTTGTTCTGCAGAATATCCATAACAAAGAAAATAGAAAATACAGAATGGAAAAAAAAAGTAAAAAGAAAATTATTGGAACGGAAAATAAGAAAGTCTGCTGTACAAACGATGAAATTATTCGGGAAAAAAATCTTTTAAAAAAAAAAAACAACCCTTTTTTTTTCCGGGGAAAATTCGCGTGAACGTTTTTTCTAGTCCTCTGAGAAAACAAAAAACAAAACACTAAAAATGATGGAACCGTTAATTGCAAAGTCGCCGTTAACAACGAAAGTGTGCAGTTTCTTTGAGAAACATGCCATATTAATTAACCAAGCCAGCAGACAGTTTAGTACCCGCGCCCTTTTTCGTCGAATCTATCTTTCGGCAGCTGCGGGTAGAGTGGAAGATTCTCGTTGTTGGCGCCACGAGGTGGGTATTCGTCATCCATGGGTGCGTTTGGTCCAAGTATGGTCTCACGTAGTTTTCCATTACCTCGCCGAAAAAGAATGACGTTTCACTTTCTTAGGAATTCCAAATACTCAAGCTCACGGAAGTTGAGAGCTTTGTAGATCTTCTTACTGCCGGGTCCGCGTGTGTCTGTAAAAACAATGCAGAAATATTAGATTATAATAAAGTTATAGCTTCGTGTAACAAGATGAACTCATTTAAGCTTGTGGTCAAAGCTTTGCTACAGTGCAACCTCCAATAGCGATCAATTCTGCGCAACGACCACTTAACTTTGGTCCCTCATAAAAAACCTCCCACAGCGACCATTTCGAGTTGATCCCTAGAAGTGGTCGCTATTAGAGGTTACACCGTATTCTCTGTCTGGTATAAGCGAGGAAATAGGTTACGTAATGCCTCGTTGTTTCAAAAGATAATAAGAGACTGATTAGCGTCTTGTTGGACAAACAACAAAGCAAACTTACTTGATTCCGAAAATTCCGATAGCGTAGTGCACTATCAGCAGAATTAACCCGAGAATAGAAATGACGATTCCGAAAATCAAAGCAAACCGTAAGATCATCAAAGCGTATTGAAACCAGCTGATGCCCATCACCAACGAGCTAACCAAGACCAATTTGACCATGAAAATTCGATTATATTGATCTGTATGGCTGTCGTGTCTTGACTTAATGGAAATGGACAACATGCCCTTTATATCCGTAGCTACCATCGGCATCTTGAATGAGTTTTATTATATATCCGACACAACCAAAGGATTATTGAATTATAGTTGAATTCTTATTATCTTCTAGACATAAGAAATATAATAATAGAGTACAGTGGAAAAATAACCCATACGATGGAGCGTGATAGAAAATATGCTCGAGGAGGAGAGCGTTGTAAAGTTGTGAATGAACAAAACACGTGATCAAGATCACGGAAAGCAAGTTATAAGACAAACTTTATTTTGGAGTTACGCCTCAGTTACACCCCAGCTGAGAGAATTTGCAATTTCGAACCTCGAGTTATTTGGTTAGCTTCACAGGTGTTCAAGATATTCAAAAATGGATATTCCAACAAAGACTGCAGGAATCATTCATTATCACCAGTCATGTTCAAATTTTGGACATCTACCGTCTCAGTAATTTGAAAGAAAGGGTAGTCGAACTTGACGGCTTGAGATATTTATGAAACGAATAAATAAATAAATAAAAATAATAAATAAATTCATGAATACATAATATCAAAACAGCAAAACAAACATATCGTCATCTGTAAACAAAGCCATTCAAAAAACTATGAGAATTTACAAAAAACAATTAAATTCGCAGAGGAAACGACAAAAATTTGGTTTAAAAAATATTTTATAGAACACTTTGTTCTGCAGAATATCCCATAACAAAGAAAATAGAAAATACAGAATGGAAAAAAAAAGTAAAAGAAAAATTATTGGAACGGAAAATAAGAAAGTCTGCTGTACAAACGATGAAAATTCGGGAAAAAAATCTTTTAAAAAAAAAAAAACACCTTTTTTTTTCCGGGGAAATTCGCGTGAACGTTTTTTCTAGTCCTCTGAGAAAACAAAAACAAAACACTAAAAATGATGGAACCGTTAATTGCAAAGTCGCCGTTAACAACGAAAGTGTGCAGTTTCTTTGAGAACATGCCATATTAATTAACCAAGCCAGCAGACAGTTTAGTACCCGCGCCCTTTTTCGTCGAATCTATCTTTCGGCAGCTGCGGGTAGAGTGGAAGATTCTCGTTGTTGGCGCCACGAGGTGGGTATTCGTCATCCATGGGTGCGTTTGGTCCAAGTATGGTCTCACGTAGTTTTCCATTACCTCGCCGAAAGAATGACGTTTCACTTTCTTAGGAATTCCAAATACTCAAGCTCACGAAGTTGAGAGCTTTGTAGATCTTCTTACTGCCGGTCGCGTGTTCCGCGTGTTCTGTAAAAACAATGCAGAAATATTAGATTATAATAAGTTATGCTTCGTGTAACAAAGATGAACTCATTTAAGCTTGTGGTCAAAGCTTTGCTACAGTGCACCTCCAATAGCGATCAATTCTGCGCAACGACCACTTAACTTGGTCCCATCATAAAAAACCTCCCACACACGACCATTTCGAGTTGATCCCTAGAAGTGGTCGCTATATAGAGGTTACACCGTATTTTCTGTCTGGTATAAGCGAGAATAGTCGTATTACGTAAGCCTCGTTGTTTCAAAAGATAATAAGAGACTGATTAGCGTCTTGTTGGACAAACAACAAAGCAAACTTACTTGATTCCGAAAATCCCGATAGCGTAGTGCACTATCAGCAGAATTAACCCGAGAATAGAAATGACGATTCCGAAAATCAAGCAAACCGTAAGATCATCAAAGCGTATTGAAACCAGCTGATGCCCATCACCAACGAGCTAACCAAGACCAATTTGACCATGAAAATTCGATTATATTGATTGTATGGCTGTCGTGTCTCGACTTAATGGAAATGGACAACATGCCCTTTATATCCGTAGCTACCATCGCATCTTGAATGAGTTTTTTATATATCCGACACAACCAAAGGATTATTGAATTATAGTTGAATTCTTATTATCTTCTAGACATAAGAAATATAATATAGAGTACAGTGGAAAAATAACCCATACGATGGAGCGTGATAGAAAATATGCTCGAGGAGGAGAGCGTTGTAAAGTTGTGAATGAACAAAACACGTGATCAAGATCACGGAAAGCAAGTTATAAGACAAACTTTATTTTGGAGTTACGCCTCAGTTACGCCCCAGCTGAGAGAATTTGCAATTTCGAACCTCGAGTTATTTGGTTAGCTTCACAGGTGTTCAAGATATTCAGAAAATGGATATTCCAACAAAGACTGCAGGAATCATTCATTATCACCAGTCATGTTCAAATTTTGGACATCTACCGTCTCAGTAATTTTGAAAGAAAGGGTAGTCGAACTTGACGGCTTGAGATATTTATGAAACGAATAAATAATAAATAAATAAAAAATAATAAATTCATGAATACATAATCAAAACAGCAAAACAAACATATCGTCATCTGTAAACAAAGCCATTCAAAAAACTATGAGAATTTACAAAAAACAATTAAATTCGCAGAGGAAACGAAAAATTTGTTAAAAAAAAAATATTTTATAGAACACTTTGTTCTGCAGAATATCCGATAACAAAGAAAATAGAAAATACAGAATGGAAAAAAAAGTAAAAGAAAAATTATTGGAACGGAAAATAAGAAAGTCTGCTGTACAAACGATGAAAATTCGGGAAAAAAATCTTTAAAAAAAAAAAACAACCCTTTTTTTTCCGGGGAAAATTCGCGTGAACGTTTTTTCTAGTCCTCTGAGAAAACAAAAACAAAACACTAAAAATGATGGAACCGTTAAATGCAAAGTCGCCGTTAACAACGAAAGTGTGCAGTTTCTTTGAGAACATGCCATATTAATTAACCAAGCCAGCAGACAGTTTAGTACCCGCGCCCTTTTTCGTCGAATCTATCTTTCGGCAGCTGCGGGTAGAGTGGAAGATTCTCGTTGTTGGCGCCACGAGGTGGGTATTCGTCATCCATGGGTGCGTTTGGTCCAAGTATGGTCTCACGTAGTTTTTCCATTACCTCGCCGAAAAGAATGACGTTTCACTTTCTTAGGAATTCCAAATACTCAAGCTCACGGAAGTTGAGAGCTTTGTAGATCTTCTTACTGCCGGGTCCGCGTGTTCTGTAAAAACAATGCAGAAATATTAGATTATAATAAAGTTATAGCTTCGTGTAACAAGATGAACTCATTTAAGCTTGTGGTCAAAGCTTTGCTACAGTGCAACCTCCAATAGCGATCAATTCTGCGCAACGACCACTTAACTTTGGTCCCTCATAAAAAACCTCCTCACAGCAACTATTTCGAGTTGATCCCTAGAAGTGGTCGCTATTAGAGGTTACACCGTATTTCTGTCTGGTATAAGCGAGAAATAGGTTACGTAATGCCTCGTTGTTTCAAAAGATAATAAGAGACTGATTAGCGTCTTGTTGGACAAACAACAAAGCAAACTTACTTGATTCCGAAAATCCCGATAGCGTAGTGCACTATCAGCAGAATTAACCCGAGAATAGAAATGACGATTCCGAAAATCAAAGCAAACCGTAAGATCATCAAAGCGTATTGAAACCAGCTGATGCCCATCACCAACGAGCTAACCAAGACCAATTTGACCATGAATATTCGATTATATTGATCTGTACGGCTGTCGTGTCTCGACTTAATGGAAATGGACAACATGCCCTTTATATCCGTAGCTACCATCGCCATCTTGAATGAAATTTATTATATATCCGACACAACCAAAGGATTATTTAATTATAGTTGAATTCTTATTATCTTCTAGACATAAGAAATATAATAATAGAATACAGTGGAAAAATAACCCA
Organism: Turritopsis dohrnii; assembly: GCA_027922465.2. Classification (NCBI taxonomy): domain Eukaryota; kingdom Metazoa; phylum Cnidaria; class Hydrozoa; order Anthoathecata; family Oceaniidae; genus Turritopsis; species Turritopsis dohrnii. The sequence continues at coordinate 6,208 of BQMF02000529.1, forward strand.
TACGATGGAACGTGATAGAAAATATGCTCGAGGAGGAGAGCGTTGTAAAGTTGTGAATGATCAAAACACGTGATCAAGATCACGGAAAGCAAGTTATAAGACAAACTTTATTTTTGGAGTTACGCCTCAGTTACGCCCCAGCAGGGAGAATTTTCAATTTCGAACGTCGAGTTATTTGGTTAGCTTCACAGGTGTTCAAGATATTCAGAAAATGGATATTCCAACAAAGACTGCAGGAATCATTCATTATCACCAGTCATGTTCAAATTTTGGACATCTACCGTCTCAGTAATTTTGAAAGAAAGGGTAGTCGAACTTGATGGCTTGAGATATTTATGAAACGAATAAATAAATAAATAAATAAATAAATTCATGAATACATAATATCAAAACAGCAAAACAAACATATCGTCATCTGTAAACAAAGCCATTAAAAAAACTATGAGAATTTACAAAAAACAATTAAATTCGCAGAGGAAACGACAAAAATTTGGCTTAAAAAATATTTTATAGAACACTTTGTTCTGCAGAATATCCGATAACAAAGAAAATAGAAAATGCAGAATGGAAAAAAAAGTGAAAAGAAAAATTATTGGAACGGAAAAAAAGAAAGTCTGCTGTACAAACGATGAAAATTCGGGAAAAAAATCTTTAAAAAAAAAAAACAACCCTTTTTTTTTCCAGGGTAAATTTGCGTGAACGTTTATTCTAGTCCTCTGAGAAAACAAAAAAAAAACACTAAAAATGATGGAACCGTTAAATGCAAAGTCGCCGTTAACAACGAAAGTGTGCAGTTTCTTTGAGAACATGCCATGTTAATTAACCAAGCCAGCAGACAGTTTAGTACCCGCGCCCTTTTTCGTCGAATCTATCTTTCGGCAGCTGCGGGTAGAGTGGAAGATTCTCGTTGTTGGCGCCACGAGGTGGGTATTCGTCATCCATGGGTGCGTTTGGTCCAAGTATGGTCTCACGTAGTTTTTCCATTACCTCGCCAAAAAGAATGACGTTTCACTTTCTTAGGAATTCCAAATACTCAAGCTCACAGAAGTTGAGAGCTTTGTAGATCTTCTTACTGCCGGGTCCGCGTGTTCTGTAAAACCAATGCAGAAATATTAGATTATAATAAAGTTATAGCTTCGTGTAACAAGATGAACTCATTTAAGCTTGTGGTCAAAGCTTTGCTACAGTGCAACCTCCAATAGCGATCAATTCTGCGCAACGACCACTTAACTTTGGTCCCTCATAAAAAACCTCCCAACAGCGACCATTTCGAGTTGATCCCTAGAAGTGGTCGCTATTAGAGGTTACACCGTATTTCTGTCTGGTATAAGCGAGAAATAGGTTACGTAATGCCTCGTTGTTTCAAAAGATAATAAGAGACTGATTAGCGTCTTGTTGGACAAACAACAAAGCAAACTTACTTGATTCCGAAAATCCCGATAGCGTAGTGCACTATCAGCAGAATTAACCCGAGAATAGAAATGACGATTCCGAAAATCAAAGCAAACCGTAAGATCATCAAAGCGTATTGAAACCAGCTGATGCCCATCACCAACGAGCTAACCAAGACCAATTTGACCATGAAAATTCGATTATATTGATCTGTACGGCTGTCGTGTCTCGACTTAATGGAAATGGACAACATGCCCTTTATATCCGTAGCTACCATCGCCATCTTGAATGAGTTTTATTATATATCCGACACAACCAAAGGATTATTGAATTATAGTTGAATTCTTATTATCTTCTAGACATAAGAAATATAATGATAAAGTACAGTGGAAAAATAACCCATACGATGGAGCGTGATAGAAAATATGCTCGAGGAGGAGAGCGTTGTAAAGTTGTGAATGAACAAAACACGTGATCAAGATCACGGAAAGCAAGTTATAAGACAAACTTTATTTTTGGAGTTACGCCTCAGTTACGCCCCAGCAGGGAGAATTTTCAATTTCGAACGTCGAGTTATTTGGTTAGCTTCACAGGTGTTCAAGATATTCAGAAAATGGATATTCCAACAAAGACTGCAGGAATCATTCATTATCACCAGTCATGTTCAAATTTTGGACATCTACCGTCTCAGTAATTTTGAAAGAAAGGGTAGTCGAACTTGATGGCTTGAGATATTTATGAAACGAATAAATAAATAAATAAATAAATAAATTCATGAATACATAATATCAAAACAGCAAAACAAACATATCGTCATCTGTAAACAAAGCCATTAAAAAACTATGAGAATTTACAAAAAACAATTAAATTCGCAGAGGAAACGACAAAAATTTGGTTTAAAAAATATTTTATAGAACACTTTGTTCTGCAGAATATCCGATAACAAAGAAAATAGAAAATGCAGAATGGAAAAAAAAGTGAAAAGAAAAATTATTGGAACGGAAAAAAAGAAAGTCTGCTGTACAAACGATGAAAATTCGGGAAAAAAATCTTTAAAAAAAAAAAACAACCCTTTTTTTTTCCAGGGTAAATTTGCGTGAACGTTTATTCTAGTCCTCTGAGAAAACAAAAAAAAAACACTAAAAATGATGGAACCGTTAAATGCAAAGTCGCCGTTAACAACGAAAGTGTGCAGTTTCTTTGAGAACATGCCATGTTAATTAACCAAGCCAGCAGACAGTTTAGTACCCGCGCCCTTTTTCGTCGAATCTATCTTTCGGCAGCTGCGGGTAGAGTGGAAGATTCTCGTTGTTGGCGCCACGAGGTGGGTATTCGTCATCCATGGGTGCGTTTGGTCCAAGTATGGTCTCACGTAGTGTTTCCATTACCTCGCCGAAAAGAATGACGTTTCACTTTCTTAGGAATTCCAAATACTCAAGCTCACGGAAGTTGAGAGCTTTGTAGATCTTCTTACTGCCGGGTCCGCGTGTTCTGTAAAACCAATGCAGAAATATTAGATTATAATAAAGTTATAGCTTCGTGTAACAAGATGAACTCATTTAAGCTTGTGGTCAAAGCTTTGCTACAGTGCAACCTCCAATAGCGATCAATTCTGCGCAACGACCACTTAACTTTGGTCCCTCATAAAAAACCTCCCAACAGCGACCATTTCGAGTTGATCCCTAGAAGTGGTCGCTATTAGAGGTTACACCGTATTTCTGTCTGGTATAAGCGAGAAATAGGTTACGTAATGCCTCGTTGTTTCAAAAGATAATAAGAGACTGATTAGCGTCTTGTTGGACAAACAACAAAGCAAACTTACTTGATTCCGAAAATCCCGATAGCGTAGTGCACTATCAGCAGAATTAACCCGAGAATAGAAATGACGATTCCGAAAATCAAAGCAAACCGTAAGATCATCAAAGCGTATTGAAACCAGCTGATGCCCATCACCAACGAGCTAACCAAGACCAATTTGACCATGAAAATTCGATTATATTGATCTGTACGGCTGTCGTGTCTCGACTTAATGGAAATGGACAACATGCCCTTTATATCCGTAGCTACCATCGCCATCTTGAATGAGTTTTATTATATATCCGACACAACCAAAGGATTATTGAATTATAGTTGAATTCTTATTATCTTCTAGACATGAGAAATATAATAATAGAGTACAGTGGAAAAATAACCCATACGATGGAGCGTGATAGAAAATATGCTCGAGGAGGAGAGCGTTGTAAAGTTGTGAATGAACAAAACACGTGATCAAGATCACGGAAAGAAAGTTATAAGACAAACTTTATTTTTGGAGTTACACCTCAGTTACGCCCCAGCTGAGAGAATTTGCAATTTCGAACGTCGAGTTATTTGGTTAGCTTCACAGGTGTTCAAGATATTCAGAAAATGGATATTCCAACAAAGACTGCAGGAATCATTCATTATCACCAGTCATGTTCAAATTTTGGACATCTACCGTCCCAGTAATTTTGAAGAAAAGGGTAGTCGAACTTGACGGCTTGAGATACTTATGAAACGAATAAATAAATAATTAAATAAATAAATAAACAAATAAATAAATAAATAAATAAATAAATAAATTCATATACTTTGTACAATTTTTAATGTTATAATACTTTCCTGCTTTAATGAATTTTGCGATTAGCCGGGGGAGTAATTCAAGAGTTAAAAAACGTTGTTGGACAGCGCAGTGATTGTAACAAGTTTATTGACGGCTTTTGTGAAAAATCAACTTTGCTATGAAACCTGCAGAACGGAACATTTTTCTTGATTGCAGATATTGTGGTAATATACTCAATAACACAACGATTAAATTTGAAGTTAAAATCTGTGTGTTAATACGATTAAAATAACTATGATAGTACAAAAAGGAAATTACCTTATTTTTTTCATATTTTGTCAAACAATCGTGTGACACATTTAAGATTGTTCCTCAAAAGGCTAGCTGATGTTGATGAATCAGATGAAATATTCTCTTTATCCGCTTGAGGTTAGCATGCATAACCCCTTCTCTCTCTTCATCAACCTAAAAATTGTCCCAATTTGAAAAATTTTCTCTAAGTAAGTAACTCCGAAAGTCAAAAACTCTATATTAGGTGAACCTCTCTTTAATTCAACCAGCTTAATATCATATTCATAGGCTATTTGACCATGACCATAGGTTAGAAATTATAATTCATCAAGCTTTTGGGTATTAAGGGTTAGAAATTTTGGGAGTGTGGTTGTGGAGGTGGGTACAAGATTAAATATTTGCAATTAAAAACCGTTTACTTCAATACTGTTTGCCTTTTTGCAACACTTTAGAAGATCATTCAAATTCAAGTAGAGGCGGAAGATTTTTTTCTTGATTGATTGCTGATTTGGTGGCTTTCATCCATTAATAAAACGAAATGACATCATTGAAAAAGCTATAATCTGCATTCATTCATCTTACAATCATTAGCTGGGCGTCTCGTTTCTTATCAATCCGTTTTTAATCACTAGTGATGCTCGTATTTATTGTTTATGTATTAGGTGTTGTTTTGCGTGATTATCCACACTCCTGTCTTATTGAATCTGTTTTACAAGAGGGAGCAAAACTTGAAAGGAATCTTTGAAGTATTTGACACTTTCCTGAGTGACACGAACACAATGAAGCGCCTGTGCTCTTCTTGTTGAGCTGATGCATCACCCGATGATCAACGATGTATCATCTACCCAATTTCTCTAATATCACATGGGTTGACTCGACGCTGTGGTATACTCACTCGCTGAGGTGAATCGCCGGCAAGTTGAATTGAGCCATGACTCCCTGCATGAATTCTCAGAGTGGAAACTGTTGAGTCCCGTGCCATGACGAGGGGAAAGAAAATACCTTTAATAGTACTAAAACAAATCTTAACAAAATAAACGTGGCCATGCGTTTAAGCTGGCATCTTTTTCTTTCTAGGAGCACGTAAAAAGTCCTGGGTCCTAAACTAGAGATTTTACGTAAGATAAACAAACATGGCGTCACAAAAATATCTCAACAATAACCACTACACTAAGGCGCCTAATAAAAACGGATTGATAAGAAACAAGACGCCCAGCTAATGATTGTAAGATTGCAGAAAGAATGCAGATTATAGCTTTGTTTCGCCAAGATTGACTTTCTCCATTTCTCTACAGTAACTACCGTATTCTCTCTTAATAGTGCCCCTCTCCAATAAGTGCCCCTCTCTAATAAGCGCCCCCCTCTATTCAAATATATTTTTATAGACGCCCCTCTCCAATAAGCGCTCGGGCGCTTATTAGAGTGACTTAGCATTAACACAGAAATTAATAAGCGCCCGAGCGGTAATTAGAACTTTAAATAAAAACGAAAATTATGTAATAGAAACGGAAGACTATATTTTTGTGATGTCTAAATGTAAGTTATAAAAGTACAAAATCTTATTACGTTGCCATGAAAAATACAGTTGCTTTTATTCTTTTATGATAAAAAACAATGCCTTGTTCACAGCTAGCATGACCATTTCAAAATTGTTTTTATAAGCCCCCCTCTCCAATTAGCGCCCCCTAATTTCCAAAAAAAAATGTATAAGCGTCCGGGCGCTTGTTAGAGAGAATGCGGTATCTGTAATTATCTGTAATTATAAACAAAGGCATCTGTTTCTACGTTCTTGAGTGTTATTTTAACAACTTCAGTTAATGTTTTCTGAAGTACAGTGTGTTTCATTTTCAACTCGCGTAAAAGTTTTTTTATGGCTTTGATTTCGAAAAGAATGTGCGGAAATCCCGTGTCGAAAAAGGTGACGAGGAATTAAATCACAAAATCGTGACTGGAAAGTGTACCCATGTTGTAGAGCTCGAAAAACTGATGAAAAAAGTGTATGGAATTGTTTCGCTACGACCAGCCGTTACAGAGATATCGTCGATTAAAATTTTGATGACGTCATAGCCGTAGTACCAAAAACATTTCGGTTAATGTTTTCTGAGGTTTTAAAGATTAAAACTTAATTGAAATATTAAATGTCCCGTCTTTATGGTCGAAGATCATGTCTAAAAGAGGATCTAAAAAGAAACAATTAACAAATCAGCACTCTCCAGCAGATATCTTGCCGAACCATTTTGAATATATACGACTTTCGTAAGTAGTTGGGCAGTGAAAAGAGCAAAACTAAGTGAGATGCCCTTTGTATGAGCTAACGAATTTTGAAATGTCTTTTGTATGAGCCAATGAATTATGAGATGTCTTTTGTGTAAACCAATGAATTTTGAGATGGCATCTATATGAACCAATGAATGCTCAGATAAAATAGATAGAAAGAAACAAGAAAGATCGTAAAATAGACCTTTTTTACGCAGAAATACTAAAAAAAAGCCTTTCCATTATGGAGTCAACTTCAGTATATCTTGCTTTTCCAAAAGAACAAGCAATAATACTAAACACAAAGGAAGAAACTTTCAAAAAGAAAATCTCTTAAAAAAGTACTATACCGTGTCTGGCTTTTTCACATACAAAGTTGAACAAAACCATTCATGATAAGAACTCCAAAAATTTGCTGCAAATTTCAAGAAAAGGGGTGGATGATAAGTTGAAACCGGGAAAAAATATTGTTTTTTTCGTATATACATTTCTAAAAATAGATTCCGAAAAACGTTTTTTTTTACCCTAAAACCAGTTTTTAATGATTTTAATAAGGCCTTCAAAATGATCTAATTTTCGTAACTAGCGCCGATTTATGCGTCATCTTTGTTTCATGCAGTAATTTGTACTTAATAGCATCCATGTAGTTAAATGATGTTTAATTTTCATCAGTAAATAATAAGCATAGTTTCCAACAGCTGTTGCTTTGTCTTGCAATTATGGGACGATCATCCAACTAAATGGCAACAAAAAATATTACCGCAGTAAATATCCATTTTTTTTTCTAAAAAATTTTACGTCAATGGAATCTGTATCTTTTTGTCCTTCTCATGATGTATTTTTTTGTAGGGACTCGAAAAGAAGAAGAAAAGAAAATTGAAACAATAAGTTTGGAAAAACTCATTACTGTCTTAACGGTCAATTACTGTATTTGTTGTTTTTTTATCATTTTTGATGCGGACGGTTTTAATTAAACTACACGTTGTTTATAAGGTACAAGTTTATCAGCAACACTAGTAAATTTTCTAGGTAACAGTACTACGAGAATCTTAGCAGCACCAGCATAGCTACAGCACTTACATCTTAAAATTGTTACACTAGGTTGCTACACTAGGTTACAGTTGAATACTCCTATGTAGTGATTTGAATGTCCTAAACTTTCTACTTAGATACTTTATTTAAGCAAATAAAACGTACACAAAGATTTTCAAGACGGGACATATTATATTTATTCGATTAGATCTTAGCAACAAAATAAGAAATATTACTTCTTAGAAATGGTCATTTTGTAAGCAACATTACTACTAATGTCGGACCTTGCTTGCTTATAAAATGAAAACACATGTAAGAGACTGGGACTTTAACAAGTGTTGCGGCAGTTGCATTGGAATTTACTATCACTTCATCATTGTTATAAAATTTACCGTCACCTACATTGCTATGTCATTCATAGACATTCATATGATAATAATATACAAAGAATTATGGAGAACAATATTAGTAACTTATAGATAGATTGATGAGGAAGAACAAGAATTCTAAGTAAATTTGAAAAAGAAGAAGGAAAGAAAAGTTCGCAAGAACTTGGCAGTTCCCTTGTTATTATCTCTATATTATATCACGCAACTCCCAGAATACAACGAGATTTGATCAATAAAAACTTCTCAATGGAAAAACATGGGAAAAAATGAAAGCGCTGACGAACGAAACTACTCAATGACGAAATAGAAAATGCTTATAACGCAAATCCCAAAGCGAGTAATTATAACAATTATAGCATGATGGCAGTTGCATGACATATTATGGAGATAATTGAGTAAGAACAACTGTCAATGACATAGATATCACACAGTTCTTAATGTTTTCTTATAATGAATTTTGCGATTAATCGGAGGACTAAATACTTGTTTCATGTCGGACGGACAAATAGTAAGGGCTATATAGGGCTATATAAAAAACAGCACGTTTACACCACAGCACGTTTATACGTTTATATACGTTTATACCAAGCAAACGTTTTTCAAAACTATACTAGAATAGACTTTACAAAATTCCAAAGCATGATTTCTACAAGGATGATAGTCTACAAATATTGAAACAAACAGTTATCGTGTCGGATGGACAAAATTCTGTTACTTTTATAACAGACCCTTTTGTGCAGTCTAGTAACTGTAACGAGTCCATTTACGGCTTTTCTCAAATATCAACTTTGCAATCGAGCCTGCAAAACGGAACATTTTTCGTCATTGTAGAGAAAATGCTTATTGTGGTAATATACTCATTTACACAACGATTAAATTTGAAATTAAAATCTGTTTATTACAGTGATTAAAATAACTTTGGTAGTATAAAAAGGTAAATGGTCTTTTACCTTAATTTTATCATCTTCATTCATCTAATCGCATGAAGTTGTTTACGTGTATTTTAATTGTTATTACCTTACAGATGTGAATATGAAAATCATAAAAACGCCCCTTTTTTGAATAGAATAACAATATAACGCAATTGGCGATTCTCGTGAATCCCAAATAAATGCTACAACCATAATTCAATGCGACAACTACCATAATTCAATGCCACAACACCATTAATGATCTCTAAATGTAATGATAAACAAAGTTTCGAAACAAAACAGATATTCCCATGGGTACTTAGGACAGTGCTTGAAGTAATCCCAGAGGTGGGTAATTAAAGCTTGCATTGTGGTAGTTGTAGTATGTATTCGGGAGAGAACTGCATTATGGGAACAGTCAAAATTTCTATATCAGAATAATTATAATGTACAAATTTTGATCATATTTATATATTTGACGGGGGTAAACAATTAGTGACGAGGTATAAGTAAGCACAAACTTCATTCGAAGTTTAGTTTCAATCCTGGCAACAACTGGTAGCATCATGAAGACTTTAATCGTGTTCCTGCTTTTATCCATGTTTGTAGCATTAACAATGGCTGGAGGTAAAGAAATTTATTGAGGAAATAAAAAGAACAATAAAATGCCAAAGTTTACTTTGTAATGTTATAAACTGATGTCTTTTAATTTACAGGAGGAGGCAACCCATTTCGAATTAACCTATGTAGTTTTGGACCTCGTCCGGGTTGTGGCCGTCATGGCGACGAAACTTCAGAAGATACTACATCTTTTGAAGATTCATTGAAGGAAATGATGAAGGACGAGGGAATTCAAGGTAAGTGCGATTGAATCTAAGCGAGTAAGCTGGGTGTTTTGTTCATTTAGGCTTTCATCCATTTCATCAAATCACTAAGCACTTGCCATTCCAACAGACTTCCACGTTCCTTCATTTATCTTTCTACCCTTTGCATCCACTTTTCTTTTTCGAGCCGCCAACATGAACCAATCCAACTCTTACTTTTGCGTGCCTCTCCGAGGAAAAGTCTTACCTTTCTGGGTGCAAATGTAAACTAAGGGCAACTAAATTTTATTGGTTTTTACCCTAGTATTCTGTAATGTCAACTTAATAATAATATAAATTATTATTTCTTAACAGAAGCTGCTCTTAGAGTTTTGGAAGAAATTCAAAATCACAAAAAGGATTCTCGTCGGTAAGTGCGAACCAATTTTTTTTCGCTGATTTTGATTTTTTCTTTTTATTGTTTTCCATCATAGACAAATACTCGTCTAAAAATTTTGAAAAACTTTATGACGATTTCCTTGGAATTTTCGCAGAAAATCTCTAAAAAATCTTCAGTTAGCCACAAATCCTTATTTTAATTATCCTAGAAACTCATGGCATCAATAGAGAAAGATTAAACAAAAGATGAATTTTCCTTTAATGTGAATGCTAAACGATGCTGCATTTTGAAAGGTAGAGTTGGGAGAATTTGCTTGTTATCTTAGATAAACTTTCTGACCATTTTTTGATGTTTCTTTGCTTATTAAAACACTTACAATTTGTAATTATTTTACTAGATGTATGTTAACCATCTAATGAGAAATAAAATCTTTTCTAAAATATCATTTTGTTGTTATGACATACAATATTCCCCTTAACATATCCTTGCACAACTTTCAGGAAGGTATCGACCGTAAATGAAAACTGTACACCAGAAACCATTTACAATGAGTGACAGGGAAATTAATTATCAAATTCCTAACGGTGCTAACCGAGCAGCCAGTGAAAATGAAGCAAATAATTGTTTTTATTATCTCCATGCATTCATATTTCATACCAGCTTCAATCGATTCGTCTTTAAATAACACGACAATTTCCGCTTTCAAATTTATAGTTATTTTATTGATTTATTTATTTCGAATGTTTATTAGCCGCATTCCGAAAAAGAATCTGGGAACTAATGGGGGACAAATATTTCAATATCCGCCATTTCGGAAATTTTCATAATCAAGTGACACAGGGAAATTAATTATCAGATTTCTAACAGTGTTAACCGTGGAAGTAGAAAAAAATTAAGCAAATGATTATTTTTATTAGCTCCATGTATTTATATTTCATACCAGTCTCAGTCGGTGTATCATTAAATAACACGGCATACGATTGTATGACGAGAAATTTCCGCTTTCTATTCATTTTATTGATTTATTTATTTCGAATGTTTATACAGGATGGTATTTTAATAGCAAAGAATACACCGTTTTCGGTATGGTCTTGCTTCGTTTGTTACATGATGATGACTTAAGAAGAAGCTCTTTTGCGAATTGAAAGTATGTCATTAAATGCAACAACTATTTATCAAAAGCATCTTCAGAAAATGAGGTTCTCTACGAATACTTCACGTAGATCTAAATTTTAATTAAAGAACTGGACGTGTATAAAAACTGCATCACACATCAATCTCTTATTAAGTATAAAAAGCCGTTATTAAGTCCAATACTCCAACTTTCCAAAAGTGTATTTGATCACATTTGATGTGTAGTTAATAGTCTCTAATTAGGCCTTTCAGGTTATTTTTTATTTGTGTGGATTAGTTTTTTTCATCGTATTCTACAGACTTTCAGCTTTCCAACGAGGGGTCAACCAAGTTTCTAGCCTTCCTAGACCTGGAGATATTTAAATTTTTGTATGCCTAATTTAAGGTAATTTTGGACATAAATTTGAATGGAAATAGCTGCGATTGTTGGCACAAAGACGGGGGTCATGTCACATAAAATGTGCAATAACACAATAGTTTTGACGGTGAATTATTTAATAATAGATTTTTAAAGTATATTCCAGTATTTACTAAATCCATGTGATATAATGCCAAGCCCATTTTGACTCAACGATTTTAATGATTGGGCCCTAGGACCGGGACCGGGACCCGGACTAAAACCTACAAAACTACAAAGTACAACAAAGATGATGCTGAATAAGAAAGGATGAAAGGTATAAATCCAATAAAAATTGTCAAATAGACATTAGCAAGCCACGCCCATTAGAAATATGTACCTCATATACCAAGACCCTGCAACCTGGACCCCGTAACCCTGACTAAGATTGGAAAATGCACAACAGGAGAGGCTTGTTTGGAAAAGAATCTTATTTGAACAATGTTACTCCACTAAAATTGCCAAATAGACATTGACGAGCCACGCCCATTAGAATTATATACCTTGTGTAGAGCAAGACACCGTAACCTGGACACAATTCTGAGTGTTATTTTGCTTTCTTGTTATTTTGTTATCTTTCTTTTTATTATATACAATGCTAACTAGTGACATACATGCCACACCCCATGGAATTTCATATGACCTGTTTATGACCTGTCTCTACCACCAAGACCAAGGCTTCGATCCATGTCTCCATTATTTTGATTGTGGCTTTAAAACTAGACTCAGGCCGTAGTACCACTGAAGTGATATTTGTGTGATAGAACAAAGTTCTATGTCACTGTTAAAGATTGCAAAACAGATGTCTAATAGCCCTACCCACATGAAATACATACAAGACAAAGGCCCCAATACCGGGACACATGATGAAACCTGGGTTCTAACACTAAAATGGTAATTGTCCATAACTCATTGGTTATCAAGAACACAATCATGAACAGTTAGAATTATCTTTTTGTCAAATAATGCAAAACTACAAGAACAATAATATTATTATAACTATAAAGTTAGTGATAGCAATCAGGGGCGGACGCAGCATTATTTTATAGGTATGGCTCAACCTTGTGAATTCCAATAAGTACTCCGATTCCCCGATTTTTCTCGGAATAACCCGATTTACGGACAAATGCATCCCGAAAATGGGGGGGGGGGGGGGGGGGGGGGCGGGGGGGCGGTTAGGAGATCAACGTTCATTTCCACTTAGATACTTTAAATCCCCAACACCAAAATTAGCCTACATTAAACATTTTAACCAAAGGTGGATAGAAGAATAGAAGCTGAATACAATAGTTTATTTAAGATTAACACAGCATATACATAATAAAATAATTACAGTATTACAGTATTAACTGCATCATTATATTAAACGTCTAAAAATATACCAAACAAACTGTACGATTACACGTTTCTTTCCTTGTACGAAGTATTTACTAGCAATCTCATTTTCAAAAGCAAATTCATTTCATTCAAGCAAAACAGAGCACAAAATTGAACTAAGAGGCTAAAAAACAGTATTTAAAAAAATATAACGAAAATTGGCACCATAAATTTTGTCAAAACTGAACTCACTAAGAATGCAGTTTTCCTATAAATTCATGGTGCTATTCCAAGTTATAATTCTCCGCCCTCTATGTTGATTTCGTCCTGCACTCCTCCTTGACTTCTTTCTCTTCTCGACAACCTTTCCACATACACCTCTAGCGCTTCATTAAATCTAGGTCGATCTGTTGATGTTTGTGCTAAAAGACAAAAGTTGAACAAATTCCAAATTAAAATATGTTATATATGGTGAATTAGAATTAGTATGAAGTCTCGCACCATTTATTTATTTTTTAAATCCATAAATAAAATAGTATGTTCTCACAGAATATATAGTGAATGTAGTCAAGACATACCAAAACAGAACTGTCCACATAAAATAATACTTCTTATTCTACTTGTATGTTTTCAGTAGACAATCGACCACACTCCGCAAAACAAAATCCTCTCTTAAGACAAAGGCTTCTTAGTAGTATCATAACAGGCTTTATCATCAAGTATAGGAAAAAATTTGTTTCTCGTTATTTCTTCGAAAATCTGGTTAGATATCAAATTCACACAATACTGATTCAGATCACTTGTAAATGTAAATAGTATTCTTTTCCTAGATAATTCCAAAGCACATCTATACAATTTGATGCAAACTTATATCCATTGAATTCTACCATTTGTTTCATTCAATTATCAATCTTGACATGCATGGAATAAAACTACCAGAACATTACACCAAACATTTCTTTGCCTAAAGCTGATTTCCTACCAAGAAAGAGTAAATGGGGAATTTCAAAACCAACAGAATAAGCATCTAGCTATTTCAACTGAAATCTGTTTTGTCTTTTCAAACTCAAAAACATTGTCAATAAATGATTTTATATCCTGGGGAGAAGCTGCAGAGGACGTGTCATGTGGGTTGTAACATCATTATCCAATAATGCTAATTCTTCATGGCTTTCCTTAGCTTTGTCTGTAGAAGAAGATAAACTCAATTGGCATGTTGAAAATACATCATGAGAAATTTGTTCAATCTTGGGCAACTATTCCTTCTAAGCTGAAGGTTTTCTTTGAATCTTAGATATTCCTGCGATTCCCTTTCTTTTATAAAGAAACCCAGGAACCAACAGGACATAGTGATTATGTGAAAAGTGCTTGAGATTGATGTCACCTCAAAACAAAAAAATATGGATTGTGACATTAGATTCATCCAGCTTACACTAACAGGCGACACTAACAGCATCTGGTTTCAATTTTATCCACAAAGTGGGTGCAAAAATGGGTGCATGACTTATGTAAGATTGATGAAAGTCCCAACAAACACAAGGCAGAACACCAATTTTGTTCCTTCGCAAATTTGCATTACTTGTTCCTCATCAACCCTTATAAACTCACTGATGAATTTTCTCCAAATAAAACTAACAACACATAGCTATACGAGTGCTCATCATCAGTGAAAAAGCTCAAAATAATTGCATATGTATATCTAATGACATTAAATATCACAAAATTAGTTAATGTAATACATGCAAACTCTGTAGTTTTTGATCACCACCGAAAGTTACCATGTTTAAAAAACATAATAAGTTTGTGTAGTAAGCAAGTCCAACGACTCTGTGTAAAATCCCAAACAGGAGTTTAGCAAGGCAAAAAAATAATAAATAAAAAGAAGCTCCACATAGAAATTCTTCAAAATTTATAAAATTTTGTTTTTCGTCAAAGTTACAAATATAAAAAGCCATGCATATGAATGAAAATAATAAAAAAAAGTATTGAATCTGCATTCACAGATACTTTCAGAAAAGCTTTTTTGTTGCTGTTTTTCGGTCATTAATCAAATAATGAATAATTAAAAAAACTAACTAACACTTACGTTTACAAAGTAAGATACAAAGAAAAACATAAACTTACTTTAAGCAATGACTGTGCATCCAACATGATGTCTCCTACCACATTATTCTGTATTTCTAAGCTGTAAAGTACTTTTTCAAGGCTTTACCTACCAGATTCATGCGCTCATTGAAACACAAAAACCACAAAAAATGATATACTAGGAATATCAAAAGGTGTGAAGTGATATACTTAGTATATCAAGTGATATACCAAGTATATCATTTGATATTCTTAGTATATCAAACATATGTGACTATCGGCTTCCATAACGATGCACGTGTGTGAGTTTTGAGCCGTATTTGCTTACTCTACCGACAACCGAAAGATTTAAAGCCTAAGGATTTGTTCTGATACGTATTATCGTTTTGCGTACTTTTGGCACGACAGCCGCACTTTCAAAGCAAATGGAAAACCGAAAGAAGTACTATGAAGCTGGAATTAGGGGTATTTGTGTCCAACTACCGTAAAATCAGGACTTGAGCAGTAACTTTGAGCCGTATCGAAGAGCTGCAATACGGCTCAAAACTGTTAGTTATAACCCCTATCATCATTGATCAAAAGGAGCCGATTTTTGAGCCGTAAGGAGGAACAATACAGCAGTGGGGTTTGCAGTTATAGCTTACCTAAAATTTGCGAGTCAAATGGGGCGCCAACAAATAATGCGCTAATGCATAAAAAACCTATTTTCAAACGACGCCGTTATCTCGTGTGATTGCGACACACGGTGTCAAAAATAGACAAACAGACACAGAAGCACGGCAGTAGATCATTTAGTAATCATTCTCTTGACTAAATTTTGCTACGGCATGAGCCGTATGAGCCGTACCCTGCCTCCGCCCCTGGCAATGAAATGAAAAATGCTTGAGTTTGGATTATTTTCTTTCAAAAACAAAAATGTCTAAAAAATGGAAATTGGAAAAATAAAAATAGTATATAATACAGAAATATTCAGCTTCTTCTGTCACAGGGATCGAAGATGCGAGTTTAAACTTTTTGACTGGTTCTTTAATAATGTTTTAGAAGGAAACAGCTAAAAAAAAAGATGCAGAAAAAACAGAAAAAACCTTTTCATATAATATAAAATAACACACAGCGATTGCTATATTAGGCACAGTTTGTAAACGTAAAATTTGCAGTACTGACACTAAAGGAACAAAAGTATTTGTCCAGAAAAATGGAAACCGAAATAATCATTCGCGGTATAATATAATATCCCCCTTCTCAAAATCTAAATGGGAAAAACAAGAATTTCGACGAACTCATTGCCATACTTTATTCAAAATTAAGTGCATCTTGAATATTTATTGACTTAGTCAAGTGAATGTTTCTATGACATCACTTCATTCATTTCTTTGTTCTCCTTACACAAATGACTTTTCCAACAAAAAGTTTTGGGTTTAAAAACTTGAATTCAAGGAAATTCTTAAGCAAGTCATTTTCCTGCTTGTCAGTTATATAACTCTTTCATTTGATAATCCTTTATTTTTTGTACAAGATCATTTTTCTGTTGGAAAACTGCTTGCTCTTGTCTGATCAAGCCTGCTGCACTGCTGATGTTTAAAACTTTGAAATTTTCAAGTGGCTCATGCCGAGCCAGATTTACATGTTTACCTGCAGCAGATGTGATCTGACTGAGAGATTAAGGACTACATTTGGACATAATTAATCACATCTAACTAATCTATTATAGATTTTTTAATTTTTTTTTTTTGGCATGTTTTTCAAGAATGATTTTAAGAAAAGGGATATTTGAAATGTGTACACCTATTTCAAAATAAACAAGCATCAAGTAAACTCGACTTACCACTTTCCAGAACCTTTTACAAGTCTTTAATCATCTTCAACATGTGTGCTGCAGTGCATTTTCAGAAGCTGGAAGAGGTCTGCCAGCAAAGACGGGGGTTTACAAAAACATAAAAATGTAATTATGCGAGTAATGGCCAAATTTTATTTAACAATACTTATATAAGTTGAAAGACGATTTTTTGTCCTTCCATAATTGGGGTGAGCCATTACTACACAGCTCACAAAAAACGTATTTGGCAATCAAAACAAATTTATATCGCGAACAACTTTTGTTGTGATGACTTTCCGATCATGGCTCACTTGAATCCTAAATTTATAGGTACCTAACAAGCGTTAGTAACAGGAACTGCTGCTTTAGCTGCTGTCAAAGGGCCCATAATTGAATTTCAAATTAGGCACTCTTTAAATAATTTTTCCGAAAATGTAACTTCGCACGCTACGCATCTCTCAGACGGAGCTTGCTGGACACGGATTTTGTGACGTGACTGAACATCCTACTCTAATAACATGTCATTTGAAGTAAATTAACCGCTTAATTATGCTAATTCACAAGAATTCGTCACGTCATCAGATTTGTTGTCTAGCACTAATCTGACGCCGTAATCACGTGACAAAGTTTTTGGAATATATTATCCACATAACCAATATCCACTGCCATCAACTATCACAGCGAACTATTTGTTCAATCCCTTTGGTGTTCCTCGCTACCTCAATTATTTTTCCGTTCCTTATCTTAAACGTTCCTGTCTACAAGCTCAATCAACTTGATGTCAGAAAGACTTTACCCTATAAACAAGCTAATTTATCCTCCCTGTCTCGTTTTGATTATGTGATTATTTGGTGAATATTTAATGCATATTTGCTTGTCATAGCAGTCATCAGATAAATCTCACTTATGGTAAACTATTCTCTTTATCTTTTTGAGCTTGATTTTCACATGAATTTTCTACAGACATTCACTATAGAAGTAATCTTCACCATGCATAATCCCTTTTTCCTCTTCATCGTCCAACAACTGTCCCAGTTTAAATCTCCATTCATTTCAAACGGTAAATGTTCATTACCCACTAGGTTAGGGTAAGGGCTACTTACATAGGGGGTAATGTTTTTTGGGAAATATACTGGGGGAAATTATCAAAGGGATGGGGTAATTTTCCAGGGGAGAATTCCTAGAACCAACCGTAGCCCACATTTAAAAGATTTCTAACAACTACATTTTTACATATTGTTAATGTTACTTAAAAAGTAGTTTTGTGAAATTGCAATTGCAAGGAATCGGATTTTGTTTAATAGTCAGAATTGTAGAAGCACTTTCTCTCCACTGGTACCGTTGATTGAAGCGGTAAAAACGTTTTATCAGGGATACTCTTTCTTTTATCACACTTATGTGTTAGAAAGTAACTGGTTTCGTTATTTTTACAGTCAGATGCATAGGTGAAGTTACCCAGTAAACACAAGACGTCTTTAAGACGTCTCAAACTGGTACGGACGTCTTTGAGACTAGTGAAGACGTCTTTCACAGGTCATCCATAAAACGTCTTTCACAAAACGTCTTAAAGACATCTTTCACAGGTCATCCATAAAATGTCTTTCACAAAACGTCTTAAAGACGACCTGAAGAGGTCTTCTAAAAAGCGTCTTTTACAAAACGTCTTTTAAAGACGTTTTTGAAGGGCCTTCTTTAAAACGTCTTTCACAAAGCGTCATAAAGACGTCTTTGACGTGCCTTTCATAAAATGTACGTCTTATACATCTTTTTCCGAAAAACTTAGACACAGGCAAAATTTGTTATAGCAAACAGAACTGCAGAAAGCGAATAACACATACTTTTTACATACATATGTGATGACGTTCAAGGATTTTACATTTGTTAAAGGTGAATGAAATACCTTAATTAAAAGATGTAGATTGTAAATGGTGGAGATAGGAGTATGAGGACTCTGGCGCAACGCACACACACACACACGCATGCATAAACACACACGCGCGCGCGCATAACAGCAACAACAGCAATTTCTAGCGCAACTGCTGATATTAGCATACATCAAATGAGTAAAGGAATTCCCTTACTCATGCCCTAGTTCTGTCCACTAGTAAAAAATTTCCAAGTTGAAAAAGTATATTATGATAAAGGATGTTGAGTTATTTCATAAACGCTGTTACTTCTACTTTATATAATTGGGCCAGGGAAAGACTAGAGTGTGGACAGTCATGTGATCATGCCAAGCCGTTGAAAGAATGGGTTGCAACGGATTTCAACAATGCAATAGCATTGGCAGCTTTCTTTGGTCACATCGAGATAATCAAACTCTTTCGAGAATGTAGTGCGAGTGAGTTTAACAAGGCAATGATAATAGCAGCCTGGCATGATCACCTCGAACTTGTCTAGCTGTTGCTCTCTTCGAACTTTTTCTTTGATGCTTTTCTCAGCCTTGTGTTTAACTCTATATAAGGCTTGAGCCAGGCGCTCGGATGATACTTGATGAATCGGTGGACTTTCTTTAGAACTAAGTCATGAGTCAACACTTGATGTTGCCCTCTTATATCTGTGACATACTCGCGCTTGTTGTGGAGATTTGGTACGAGGTGTTCCACCTTTGCAAGCTTCATACTCTCAGGTTGAAATGGTAAACTATTATGAGCATCATGTATCCACTTCCAGCAGGTGGCCTCGTTCTTCTTAACTAGCTTTCCAGTACGTTCAGCTGTAAAGTCCTCGACATTTTTTATCCATCTTATCCATGTGATGTCAACTCTGATTTCATAGCCCAACCACAAAGGCTGTTTACATCAAGGTACATTACACACGATCATTACATATTGATCACTCGCATACTTGAATGAATATTCGCCATTGAAAGTAATTAGTAATAATAATAAGTAATAATAACAAGTTTTTTAAAAATCAGCAGAAGCTTTTCGGTATAACCATCCTCAGTGCTAGTAAAAATGTACTCGCACTCGCATTACATTACATTACATTACATTGTTGTTATTATTTTTGAGTTTTTAATTACTCGCATACTTGTTGTTTGCTTTTACAGAGCGATGTACAGCTTGTGTTATACCTCTTCGTATACCTCTCCCAAACATTAACAACATGTCTATGTTTGTGAACAACTCTAACTTTACTCGGGTATACTTCAAGGCTACTTTCCACGCCAACCAAGTGCTGTGTAGAAATGGAGTGGATCCAACTGGTAATGATCCAAGCACGTATCTCTAAACATCTCAAACACAGCTGCTAGGCTGTTTGCAAGTACACATCGTGGTAATATCCAAGTGTTACCATGTCTCCTTCTGGAGTTACTCTGCTCCATACCTGTTGTACATGTTCATAGTCTTTGTCACTTATACCACACATGTTCAGCTTGCTGTAAAAGGCTTCCTTTTGAGGTAGCTCTGTCTCGGTAAACTTTTCTCAACTATCCATATACTCGTATGGATTATACACCTTTGCGGCGCATCAACTTAAAGATGCTGTCTTCCTTGTAAAACCATCGAAGATTTCTACACTGCTCATCGCTAAGATTGGAGGACAATTCATCCAAACTTGATGCCATAAATCTACAGGTGCCCATAAATCTCAGCTCAATCTTCTTGTACATTTGTGCACCGTCAGATTTGACAGCACCAGCAAGCGGTACTGCTATTTTGACATTGAAGAATATATACTTTTCCCTGTTTTTCGCGAAGCATCCTATATTGCACGTGTTGTACCTTTTCCCAAGTTCTCTGATGAAGAGGTGCGCATCACATCCACTTAATTTGTGAAGGATGCTGGGGATATGAAGTGGGATCTTGTATCTCAGGTTGCAATTGTTATGCGCAGCACCTCGTTTTGAGGATCTGAGAAGAGCTGCATATATACATATATGACAAGTCTCTACGTCCCGATGATCACGTTTCTGAACATCTGTCAGTTCCATCATTGACTGCTCTGGAAATGTCGCATACAACCACTTTATTTCGTCTTCCATCCACAAACTTCTTTACGCAATCCTCACCTCTCTATACTCTTAGAGGATTGGGTACATCTCTATACGCAAATTTGCTGTGCGCACCATCCTAAACGTATGTGCTTCGATACTGTTTTTGTGTTCTTCCCTCTCCCATCTACATTTGGGAGAGGCGTTAATTCTCCAATCGAAACCGGGGCTCTGTTGGGCGAATGCCTCTCCCCAATGTAAGTAAACAAACTCGAATCTATCCAATGGGATTCCACTGATTCGTAGGCATTCAGGTTCAATTGAGTGAACCGCTCTCTCTCGTCTGCCACGTCTGATCACAAGGGGTCGGTAGCTTAGTGTTTAGAAGAATCGCCCGGCAAGCGAGAGGTCTTGAATTCGAGTCCCATTCGATCCGATAACTTTGCGCTGCAATTGGAAAGGTACATTGTGTTCAGATATCTTTAATATACTTTTGCTCAGCATTCTTCTAAAATTCATTCTCTTGAACAGTCTTCTACGTTCACCACCAACACCCCCATTTAAGTTGCAAAATTGTAGAAACCTTTGACCAATCAAACATGTATCTGAACACGTGTTTACTATCTCATGTAAACGAACGGTTTTCTTCCTGCAAGACCCTTCATTTTCTTACAATTCGTGCACGATTGTACACGTTTTTTGTCGTTGAATCGGAAAGTAATTCTGGACAAGGCACTTCTCCGTTGGTTATTTTTGCGCTTTGCTTCATGAGTTTACAATCTTTCACTGACAACTGAATCGAATTTGTACCCTGGGTGAGAGCGAATAAATGTTCTCATCCATCTGGAGAACGTCATAAGTTCTTCTGAAACAATGAATCATGCAGATGTAGTAGCACTTTAAGGAACACAAACTTCCTTTAATAATTTTGTAGCTTTATGCGGGAGTAGACGTTCCTTACAAAAATGTATCTCTTTTTATTCACTTACAACGATTGAAATATCTATATCATGATCAATTTCCATGTTGTCTGTTTGATACATTCAATTATACTAAAGTAAGTTTTTCTTCCTAAGAATACAACATCAAGACAACCTTTAGATGCTGGTATATTTAGAGCCTTCAAATTAAAGTACCGTAAATTGCTTATCAAGTACGTTATATTGAGAGTTGTTGAAAATATGAGAGCACCAGATATTGTTAAAGCAGCTGATATATTAAAGGTTATTGGTTGGGTGAAATCTGCAAGGGAGGAATTTAAGCTTGGTTTCCAATAAAATTATTTTTGTTGCGCAACCGTTTTGCAGCACTTTGTTGTGCAACAAGTGTAAGAAATTGTTGCAGAGATAGATTTTTTTCTATCTCTGCAACAGGTGTTGTACAACATATCTTTTGTTGCACAACATTCGGACTGTTGTGCAAAAGTTCTGAAAAACGGTTGCACAACCGTTGTGCAACAAAAATAATTTTATTGGAAACCAAGCTTTACACTTGACAGCATAAAACACTGCTTTGAAAAATGTATTTTTCCAACTGAAGATTATGTAGCTCTGTCGTAAAAGTTCGATGAAGAGTTTCAAACAGATGAATATCAAGATGATGCAGATAGTTCCAATGCAACATGCAAAGAAGTTGATGCCAATAAAGTTGACTAGCGTGTAACATTACGACAAGAGTGCGTTGATGAAGTGGTTAACGGCAAAGAAGAAATGATTGATTTCGATTTAGAAGATGAACATGATGCTAACGAAAGTTCTTGATAAAGTACAACTGTCTGCTGCATACAACGACGAGCAGGGAAGGCGAAAGTTCATCAGTATCAAAAGCCAGGCAGAAGACTCATTTTTATTTTACATCAGATAATGCAACAGCAATAATTTACATAAATAATGTAGGTGGATGCAAACTTAGACATTTGGCCATTTTGCATTGATAATGGAACTCATTTATATGAGTCCACATACCAGGCATACATAATGTTATTGCTGATGTTGCATTTACACAAGAGTGAATGTTAAATCATAATATATTCGTAGAGATATGTAAATTATTTGGTACACCAAAGATAGATCTATTTGTCACAAAGCTCAACAGACAATTGGAGGATTATGTCTCATGGCTACACGCCTCTTGTTCTAAATACATTGATGCAATGTCAATCAGTTGGTCTCATATGTTTCCATATATACTACCTCCTTGTATTATGATGTGGCCAGTTAAAGAAAACCGGTGATCAAGCAAAAAAGACCAACAGTTGCGCCAATGTGGTCCACACAGACTTCGTTTCCAATGCTACTTCAAATGGCAATCGCAGAGCATACAGTCAATAGCGGATATCCCTAACTGCTAGGAACAAACAAAATACACCCGCTATGGCCAAAACTGAGAATGTTGCAGTGCTATGCTCAAACAACTCAGGAGGAGTAGCAGAGGTCCCACTTTTAGACAGACGAATGATTTTCAGTCTGCACTATCAGATAGTTTTCTTAGCATTAAAAAGCAGATTTTTTATAGATTAGCTATATATCATGTACTCTTTACGTAATAGAATCGTACATAGCTGGTTTAAGCGATTTATTACACCATTCCTTTGACCATTCATTACGGAGAATAAACTGGGATATTCAATTTAATTATGAAGTTTTCGAACAAATTTACAAAATTATGTGAAAATGAAATCATGGTGTTTGTTAGAATATCGAAAATCTCTTTTGTGTTCCTTTCTTTAGCAAGCGTGAGAACCACATAATAGACAGCAAATGTAAATTTGTCTTCAGTCTTCAGCGATGATGACCCCAGAGGAGAGTGAAATGCAATGACAAAATCTTGTGAGGTTACTTAGTTGAAGTGGATGTTGTTTTCTATGAGCTCTCCTCCGGTGATGATGAATTAACTGTCCGCCACCTTTTCCAGCCAAATTTTAGGTGTTTCGTGTGAATTCACATGCGCTCTATTGTCGCTTTAAGAAAGAAGCATAAAGTCACAACTACACGACACGAAAGAATCGCTAGTTATTTTTTCATCACCGGAGGAGAGCTCATGGTAAACAAAATCCAATTCCGGGAAGTATGTAATTAGATTTCTGCGAAAGCAAGAAAGCTATTACAACCGGCTTTGTTTTTGGATTTCTGCGTAAGCAAGAAATACTTTACGATCGTCCGTGTTTTTCTGTTTTTTTTTTTTTTCATCCTGTCCAAACCGGCGCATATTTGTTTCTCGAATTTCATTGGTCGATAGAAAAGCCGGCTGTACCGTCATTGGCGCATAATGCCCGACTACTAAGAAAGGGTGTTAATTTAGCCACCTTAACTTCAATAGCGATAGTTTATTGGCTGATTTTCGCCATGCCATGTGATCGTCTTCAAAACGTTTTAAAAATGGCAGCGAAAAAACGTGTGTAGTTTGCTAAAAGTTTCTTTGATGGAAATATGGATTTAAAAGAAGTTAATACAGCTTATAATTTTATATAAAGAATTGCATTACTGTTGGGAACTTGTCATGTTCACAAAATTAAATTACAGCGTGGTTATTCGGTTTTTTGAAAGAAGTTTTCTTGAAGTTTAATGAAAACAATGCCAATACATGGTGTGGAAGAAAAGGTATTTCTTGTTTTATTTTTGCTCCAAGCCTTTTTAAATATGAAAGACCTTTGTGTATTTGTATGTGTACGCATGTCTGGAGTCAATTTTTAGAAGCTTTTGGATTCTTAAAGCTCAGCTTAGCTTCCTTTCAGCTGCTCCCCCCAGCATCATCACCAACATAATTACTCTAATACAGCTATTTAAACTATATTTACTAGCAATGTTTGGATGTATTCTGGCTATATCACCATATCTCTTTGCTCCCTATGTATGTTGGTTTTTTTTAACTTTTAGATTAGATATGAATTTTAATTTCTAAGTAACAATTATTGTGATATTACATATCTTTTTCATCCTGAGGAGATCAATGTAGAAACTTTATATAATTATTGTGCTGTCCAAATGATGTATTGGTTGCCGCCAGTATACACAGAATCTTTTTATAGAATTCATTATGTTTGATGTGGTTAAATTAGAGTTTCGTATTGTGTCAATGCACTTTTTGGAGTACGTGGGTGGTCAATATCCAGTAACAATCATTCCGCTTATTCGTACCAATAGATCTTCATAAATAATCTCTACCGTAGCATAAAGAAAAGCCTCTTTTTTCCGTTAATGTAGACTGACTTTCTTGACGAACATTGTCAATCGCATCAACATTTTTGTTGATTTAATGCTGATGCTTCTCGAGTTGAATGATGTGACTGTTTTAGTTTAGCAGGACGAATCTAGGCTGCTCGTGTTGCATTTTTGCTTCATTTTCAGCAGCAAAGCTTGCAGAAATCCTTCTGCCCGGTAGGGCATCTTGTTCTTTTTCTGCTGTCCAAACCTAGCGGTTTTTTGAAAACTCGTGCGTGCCTTTACATGAAACCAAAACGCCGTGCAACGCATTTCACCCAGCGAAGAAACCCTTTTAGATTTACAAGTTTCTTTGGTCAATATTAAATTTTTAAGAGCATATGCATATTTTAAGATGAAAAAAATCTATAGAAGAAACTTCGAATTATCTTGAACTGTGATCATTCTTTTCTAAAGAAGATTTCAACGTTTTTTGTAAACAGAAGAGTCAAAAAGGTATAGCTATATACTTTGTTTGTTTTTAGTGAAAACACAAAACATCTTCGTTTGTTTCGTGTATGGGCTGTTATTCTTTTTAAGCTGTGGATAATTAAGCTCAGCTTAGATTCTCCTCAACTTCAACATGAAGAATGTGGGTCTACTGATGTTTTAATGTAATGTTTTAATGTTTTATGATATAATTTTTTTAAATGTTTTAATGTTTGATTTGTTTATTGTCAATGTCCTTTATTACAAATGGCTTTCCTAATTACAATAGCGAATTCAAACATATAT
This sequence comes from Turritopsis dohrnii, assembly GCA_027922465.2. Classification (NCBI taxonomy): domain Eukaryota; kingdom Metazoa; phylum Cnidaria; class Hydrozoa; order Anthoathecata; family Oceaniidae; genus Turritopsis; species Turritopsis dohrnii. The sequence continues at coordinate 31,886 of BQMF02000529.1, forward strand.
TCCAATTGCCTGTAAACTCAATACACAACAAATCATGTAACAACCCAAAATTTTCCTTTCAGTTATGTAAATATGTGTGTGTGGTGACTTAGGCAAGTTTAGAGCATAGGTGTATATATATTTTTTATATCTTTCAACCATTCAATGATTCAAAATCATTCAACTTTCAAGAATGCTATTATAGTATTTTTCATTTTTTCAGTTTTCAACTGATTTTGCAGAAATCTTTCTGCCCGTAAGGGCATCTTGTTCAATCTATGTTCGAACAAATAACTATTGACAACGAAGATAAGAAAGCGTTGGAAGACACACAACATTTTGCTTTGTTTACGTTATTTTATGAAGAAGTAGTAATATAGAAGTAGTTTACTTTATAAGAAAGATGTCTCTGATGAGAAGGACAGCTTTTTTGTCCATATTTATGATTAAATTATAATGTTTTAAAACGTTATATTATGAAATGTCGTAACAGCATAAATCTTTGTTGAGCAAGGTATTTTCTTAGTATAGTGATAGAGTCAAGTGTTTCTACAGCAGGATGTTTTATTTCACAAATTCTCTCTGACTGGAGTTCTTATTATTTCCTTCAAGATTTTGGCATAAATGATAACATAAAAGGTTGGTAGGAAATCGCAAAATTACCTGAAAATATCTCTTTCAATATATTTGGTTAAAAGTAATTTGTAATAGAACTTGTAACTTAATTTGTAAGAGAGCTTGAACAGCAAAGCGTTAATGTGGAAATTATTTCCGTTTTACACTCCATGATTAGGTTAAGATTATGGGTAATTAGGATGGCAAAAAGAAGTAACATCTAGATGTGGATTACAATAATAAGGCGAAAAACAAAACTTAGTTTCTATCATTTATAACAGCTCCTTACGAATTTAAGATTAGAGTTAGGTATTTATTCGCTAACAAAATACAATAACATTCCTTCTTTTTTATATTTGGTACACGGATTTTTATTGTCTTAAGGTTTTTATTTCTTTTTTGGGCCTTAAATTTTTACTCAGGACCAGAACAGAAAACAGTTTTATGTACAGATGTAAACATTGTACATTTGTAAATTGAAATTTTTATCCTTTAACAATAATAAGAACAACAATAACGAAAGGATAATTTATAATTTAGACTTAATGTAAATGGTTTGATACTAGGGCTTTGAAAGATTTATTTATATCTTTCTATATCACAGAAACATCAACACCACCACTACCAACAACAGCAGTAACTATGGGTCTTGATCTAAGTTTATGCTGGTCCTATGAGATAGATGAATTTAAGAAATGGAAACATTCAAAGTATCCTACTAAATGGATGCTTTTATCCGGAGCTTTAGATCCTCCATCAACAATAGAGGTTTCTAAACGTCGCTCACGATCAAAAAGTGGAAATTTTTTACCCGGAATAGCAAAAGATATTGCAAATATGGAAGATGCTCTGCGAAGAAATGGTTTGTTTAAGTTCAACACAGTGAAGGATGATCGATTAACTAAGGGAGAAGCGAAAAGAAAGATTGCAGAATTTTTTCAAATTGTGGAGATACACATATGCCTGTTCTTTATTACACTGGGCATGGCCAATTTGGGACAGGTGACTGGTGTTTCAGCGATGGAGTTTTATCATATTTGGAAGTTCTTGAATTAGTTCCTGAACACACTAAATCACCTCTTATTATCTGTGATTGTTGCTTAATGCAATATGCATTACATATTGTATATTGTTATCAATCTTATTTTATTTTTGGTGAAATTGCAATTGAATGAGGTTAGACATTGAGTATTAGTCAGATTTACAATTTCGTTGCAGTTACACGTTATTAATTTAAACCGGCAAAAACGTTTTATCCACCCAATAAGCACAAGAACTCTTGAAAAAGTCTTTGTGTTTCATGGGATGGATACACTCAATCTTACCTCCCACTTATTGCCCAATTTTGGCCAAATTTTATAAATAACTGTCAAATTCGAAATCAGCACCTTTCAATTGTGCTTTGTGCAAATTTTATGAAAATTGGAGAACTTTCATAATTTGGTCCAGATTTGGCCCGAATAATTGCCCAATTTTGGCCAAATTTTACAAAATAACTCGAAATCAGCACCTTTCATTTGTGCTTTGTGCAAATTTTTATCAAAATTGGAGAACTTTCATAATTTGGTCCAAATTTGGCCCGAATTGCCCAATTTTGGCCAAATTTGACAAAATGACTCGAAATCAGCACCTTTCATTTGTGCTTTGTGCAAATTTTTATCAAAATTGGAGAACTTTCATAATTTGGTCCAAATTTGGCCCGAATTGCCCAATTTTGGCCAAATTTGACAAAATGGCTGTCAAATTCGAAATCAGCACCATTCAATTGTGCTTTGTGCAAATTTTTATGAAAATTGGAGAACTTTTATAATTTGGTCCAAATTTAGCCTGTTAGTCAGCCTGAAAGTTATTGCTATGCTAAGGTGTGTGCGGACATGGCTTTTATATGCAATTATTTACTTTAGTGAGATCGTCCAAAATGTCACGGAGATAGAACGACGAAACCAATACTTCGCTATACTAGCGAAATTAATAAAATTGTGATAAAACCTTTTTTATATTATTATTTTTTATCCAATAACTTAACTTTTTCTTACTCGTTCAAAGATTTATAAAATTGTTTATGATACGCTGTTAATAGGAGCTTTTGATTTCTTCTTACTTTTAACTTCTTCATTGTTCTCGTACCTTTAATGCAAGTAATGGCAGATCGTGTCAAGACAAACAAGATCTTTGCCCGCAGCCAAATCGCTACTTCTAAAAACAGATCGCCATTTATGTCTGATAGGAGCGTTGTGATGCACGTTAAAATTGTTTGTATGCAGTCGATTGCAGCAGCAAGTCAGCGGCATTTGTTAATCTTATGATTCGTTTACTGTCTTTCTTTTACTTGAATATTACTGACCAGAAACAAAAATCTAATAAAAATTATAGACGTCAACGATGACGACGACGAAACCCTGGCTGAAGCCGTTGACTACTAACTAGTACTTCCCTCCAATGAAAGCAGAACTGGCTAGTAACGTTTTCTCCAAATTGTTTGATTGGGTAATATCACTAAAAAGCGATAACAATCTCGTTAGTTTATAATAGAGAGCTTACGCAGCTGCGATTCTATGGCAGCTAGTAGTTATGTTGTTATGGTAACTTTATAATATCTGTTTTGCCGCGTTCGTCATTATGAAATGCTTCGCAAATAAGCAATAACAAACAATAAACAAACATGGCAGCTGATCCAGCCAAGGCTTTTGATCAACAACAAAGTTTATTGCTTAGCAAATATGAAGCGGAGGCAATAACTGATAAACGATGTATTATCTTAGAAATTTTTTATTTACAATGCTATCAAACCAAACACAAAAAAGGGATAGGAAAATTGAACAGGCATCATAGTTTAACAGTTTAACAATTATATATTGCATATCAAAATACTCAAGAATACAAGTTTGTTTTTTGTTGAATATCTTCCTCTTGGAAAGTCAGGGAAACTTACAAAAACTATCTTTGAAGACTGAACAGAAGCATAAGTGTGACTGTGAGTGGAAAAGCCACAAATGCTGGTGATGGACTGTGAATGAAAGTTCCATGTCGATTAAGCTTTTGTGCAGAAGAAAAGTTCATAAATATTCTTAAGGAAAAACTCTTTAAACTTCTGTAAAAGTTTTTTAATATTTTTTTTTGTGAAAACATAAAAGCTTTATACCTTTTTTCCCATTTTTCTAGCCATCCATCAGACGCATGAAATCCCTCAATGTTCAGTTTCCGAGCCATCGCGCAAGCCATTTCTTTTAGCATCACCCCATTGATCGGTACTTCTCAAAACGAGGAGCCATTTATGAACAGCTTTGTTGAGCAGTTCGTATTTTTCTGGGTTAATCCTTTTTGATACCAGGCCACTGTTTTTATTATTATTTTGTCATTATTATTTACCCAGGATAGCCTCTTCAGTTCCTTAAGGTACTATCAAAGAGGGTCCTGCAATGGAGGTCCTAGAGCATTTAAGGCCCCCATTTGGGCTACGGAAGCTGTAATGACAGGAACCGCTCAACTAGACAACCATCCTAGACATTATTCCTACTCTCTTGCTGAGTGCTAAGCAGAGAGGAGTGATTCACACTGTTATAGTCGCTGGCATGACGGTCGGGGATTGAACCCGCGACATCCCGAACAGAAAGCGAGCACTCTACCACATTTATTCTTCTTCCATTTTGACAAAGTATTTTTACATCTTGGTGTAAAGTTTCTTTGGAGATGTTCGAGTTATAGAGGTTCGAGTTATATAGAGAGTCTACTGTAAAAGATCTTCCTAATGTTTTTTTCATGGGTAGCATGAAGGCAAATTTAAACATTTAACAAATTTCAAAAATATTAATGCTATTAAAGTATAGGTCTTCAAAAGGTTCCACAAAAAAATCTTTGTTTAAAACTTTCCCTTAATGAAAATAATAAAATAATCCTGTCGAACAACTTAAAATAGAATCATAGTAGACAGTTTCTATTTGTATTAACTTTTGAAATAACTATTGTATCTTTTATCTGTAACTGAATGAGAACCAGGTAATCATTATCATCAAAGCAAACATTGAATAACATTACGAACTGTGAATTGAAACTAGCGAAATGTTTTGTTTACATTTTTTTCCCATTTTTTTCTTTGGTACTAATCAATTGCGTAAGATGATTTCACAATACTCTTCTCTACGTAATGCGCACCTCTGTATGTTCTACCGCTACAGTAAATTCATTACTTCTCGGTCGTGGGATGTACACAGCGAATTGGTATCTGCAACACAGTGCGTTATTTCATGATCTCCTTGAATTTCCCAATCATTTGGTTCACACCGCCGCCGTAGAGTCGCAGTTGCGTAAGCTCTCTTAATACCTTATCGGTAGAAAATTCGTCGGTGAAAAAATTCGTCGGCAAAAAATATTCGTCGGCAAAAAATTTCGTCACTTGCCAATAATTTCGTCACTTTTTGCCGACGAATATTTTTCGCCGACGAATTTTTTTCTGCACTTTTTAATTAAAGAGGATATAATTATTTTTTACTAAAGTGACTTTTATTTAGTGACTTTATTTAAAGTCATCATTTCCCCTTTCTAAAGAGAAAGAAAAAGGAACTCGGTTATCCAGATGAACGGAAATCGTTAATCATCATGGATACCTTTAAAGGCCAAGACAATGATGATGTCAAAAAATTATGCTCAAAGAACAATTGTGAGCTGGTGATTGTCCCTCACAATTTAACCAATAAATTTCAACTGCTTGACATAAGCATCAATCATGTCGCCAAAAAATTCATCTCACACAAATTCAACTCCTGGTACGCCGACAGAGTAAGCGCTCAGTTGTCGAATGGCACCAACCCCGCTGACGTACAAGTTTCCCTCAAATTGAGCGTTCTAAAACCACTCCATGCTAAATGGATTGTTGAATCATACAATCACTTAAAAGAACAAAAGGATTCTATCATAAAGGGCTTTGAGTCAGCTGGTATCTTAGAAGCGATTGATTCTGCAAACACCGTTTACACAAGGATTGAAAACCCTTTCCGAGCTTAAAATGACTTCACTTTCGTTGATATTTCTGTTTAAATTGAACTTTTAACCGATGCAGATTTCAGCTATTTATATAGCATAGTATGACGATGAAATTTTGCCTAAGAAAGAAATGTGGTATAATATTTTATTTGTTGAAATTTGTTATATGAAACACCAATAGAAAGAACTAGAAGAAAATGTTACTACCAGAACCGAAACCTTTCCTTTATTGTTCTGAAATTCTCCTGCTTTAAAGCATTTTTCTGTAGAAATAAGAACGCTAAAATGAAAAAATATGTTCTATTTAATACTTCCAAACAAAAATAGTCAAAAGGACGATTTTACGAAAAAAGCACTTTTTCATTTAGAGAATTTCGTCGGCAAAAAATATTCGTCGGTAAAAAATATTCGTCGGTAAAAAATATTCGTCGGCAAAAAAATTCGCCGGCAAAAAATATTCGTCGGTAAAAAATTTCGTCACCAAGCGATTTTTTCGTCACTTTTTACCGACGAATTTTCTACCGATAAGGTATGTCAACGGAAGGAGATGCAAAATTTAGACGTACGAACGCTGGAAACGGAGAAACGTGTTATTTATTTGCTTACAGTGCAACAGTTTAGAGAAATAGTTCTGTTTGTGTGGAAAACGAAAGCGTTGTTTAAAGTAGAAACGTATACTAACTACCAGTTTAAACAATTTGTATTGTGATTAGGATGCCCAACTTGAAAGACTTAGATTGGAAATGGCAGTAAATAACGTTGGTCGCAGAAAAACGATCCCATGCGTTTTTTATGTTTTTTATAATATTGGTACCTTATCAGTAAAGAATCCGTCGGCAAAAAGTGACGAATTTTTGTCGAAATTATCGACGAAATTTTTTGCCGACGCATTTTTTTACTGACGGATTTTTTACCGATGAGCTACATGATTTTATTATTCTTAGCGTTTCAAAACGTCAACTGGAATGGCTATTGCGTGTTTCATGCTTAAGTTTGTTGTCAAATAAAATGAAAGAGCAAAAGTCTCTTGTGTATGATTGGAAAGCAATTTTAAATCAGGGGTAGTTCGAAGAAATCTAGGGGTAGTTCGAAGAAAAAAAATTCTAAAACATTCAAGTAATGTAGTAAACATTACTTTTTATTTCACGGAAAATTGAATTCTCCCATCAAGACAGAAACCATTTTTACTCAGCAGTCTTCCAAAGTAAAACTGAACAGTTTATTCATAACCTTGCTTTTTTCACGTTTAAATTTACAGCCTTCTTCTTGATCGGCAAACAATTTTTAATCAGAAGATATGTATAGGGGTAACTCCAAGAAAAAAACAACAAAACATTCAAGTATCTACATTACTTTTTATTTCGTGGAAAGCTGAATTCTTCCATCAAGACAGAAGCACTTTTGCTCAGCATTCTTCTAAAGTACAACTGAACGGTTTATTCATAACCTTGCTTTTTTCACGTTTAAATTCACAGCCTTCTTCTTCTACCACCACCAACACCCCGCTTAAGTCGCAAAATTGTAACAACCTTTGACCAATCAAATTCTTGTCTCTGAACACGTGTTTACTATCTGACGTAAACGAATGGTTTTCTTCCTGGAAGACCCTTCGTAATTTTTTCCACTTCTTCCAACATTTTCTTGCACGATTCGTGCACGATTGTACACGTTTTTGTCGTCGAATCGGAAAGTAATTCCGGACAAGGAACTTCTCCGTTGGTGATTTTTACGCATTGTTTCATGAGGTCATAATTGATTTCGTCACTGACAACTGAATCGAATTTGTACCCCGGGTGAGAGCGAATAAATGTTCTCATCCATCTGGCGAAAGTCATAAGTTCCCCTGAAACAAAGAGTTATGCAGACATAGTAGCATTTTAAGGAACACAAACCTCCGTTTTTAATTTTGTAGCCTTATGCAGAAGTAGACGTTCCTTAGCAAAACTAAAAAATTGAAACATCGATCCCATTTTTTTTTGTTCAGAAATCTGTTTTTACATTCACTTACATTCATGTCATTTCAAATTTCGTGGGGAAAGCGTTTATTTCAATTTGTTTTAGGATAAAATTACGCCGTCTTTTGAAAGATGAAACTGCTCAATAAAAAAAAATTAGCCACCCTGTAAGAATTCGATTCTAATAGATTTGAAATATTCAAGTAACTAAGAAAACACTTCTTGCTTCTTTGATGTTGTGGATGAAGGTTGTAAAGAGTTAAGGAGCCTTGGGGACAAGGTTGCTTTCGAAAGAAAATTTGAAATCTAACAAGCTTTCCCTAACAACGCAAAAGAAATCGAGTTTAGAGAATTCTGCCTGGTCACACTTACCTGATGCGCGGGCACGTATTAGTTTCAAGTACTGATTAATGGTGCATCGTGTGTCCACGTCAATATCCAAATGACTCAGATAAAATTCAATAACACCAACAAGACCAGGAAAGTCTTCGCCCTGAAAAAATATTGTCCAACACAGTATACTTTTTTAATAAGTGCATAGACAAAAAAGAAACTGCACACATCTGCCCAGGTTAGTATGGATGTACAAACTAGGGAACAAAACATATGCCCAGTTTAGTATGGCTTAACCCGTCCGTGGTATCATGGATGACGGTGGCGAAGGATAAAGAAGGCCTGGGACTTCTGGGGACTGGAGGACATTAGCATTAACTAACTCGTACGCGATTTAATATATTTTAGTTTGAACTGTTGAACTCTCATCGAATTCTTTGAACGCTTTTCTTTTTTCATCAAACAAAACTAAAATTAAAACCACTAATCAGAGGTGATAGAGCAAGTTGGACATCGTGGTTTCCACCTTCATTTATTACACAGTTTGTTGGTTATCATCATGTAAGTGGTATTTCACAGAAATGTCTGAAACACTGTAGTGTTTCATAAATCGGGTTTAAAGGGAGAGGGTTGGTGTTATGTACACATATATATTATACATAATAATTTCCAATAGGTTTACCTTTCCGTTAATGATTTCATTGATGGACATTTCTTCGTAAGAATCGTTCTCACTGTCTCCTATATAAATATTATACAGAATTTATTTACCTCTCATGGCAAATGCCTCTTATATAAATTACCTTCCGCATGTTTTATCATTGTGGAAAAAAGGGGATTTTTCAGAACAAACTCAGCGTGCGTATTTGTACAAAATCACTGCGATGGAGTGCATTTCTAAAATTTTTGTCGATTTTGCGAAACATGTTTCCTCCAGTGCAAGTTTTTTTTCCATCCGATTTATTTAATTATCAAAATAACTTTCTGAGGTAGTTGTGCTATTAACCCTCCATTTCCAAGACAATGTAAATGCTATGATATCATGTAAACAAACCAACCTCTTGACCAGTCCTTTCTAAAGTAGAATTTTTGTTCGAGGACAGCATCTCTCTTTGTCGCTCTTTTCATATTTTCTTCAACTTTCGACATCGGGATGACTAAGTTCAAATCGTACGACAGCACGACTCGCGTCAACAACACGATGAACGTCACGTAGGCTGCGTTTTCGAAATCTGTTAGCTGAGTCTAATAGGGAAGTAAAATTGTGGCATTAGCTAGAGACACCCGTAAATACTTTACCATTAACTTAGCCTTAAAGTGTTCATGAAATCAATAACAGCGGTTCTCTTTTCTTCTTCTTAACAGCTCATAAATATTGCTATACCTCTTTTGGTCCTGTATCAAGACAATTATTTTCGAGGCAAGTAATTACCAATTGGCCGTTTACATATTACAACGACCACCATGTAATGCTATAATTACTTGCTTTGAGCATGGAGGTAGAAACTTTGAGATTAATTTAAGCACTATTTTGAATAGCTGTGAGACTATATGTTTTGTTTATGAAACTCTGTATTACTCCATTGCGAGATTTTTTATTATGTTGTCGCATTGAATTATGGTACTTGTAGTATTGTTTCGGGAGAAAACTGAATTATGGGAACGGCCAATTCTGTCTGAAGGCACTAATTGACTGATCTATTCTTATTTGAATTGAGAAAGATTCTTGGGAACACCAACTTAATTGGCTAAAATCAATTTCTAGCGGATGCTGATTGTCAATGGAGATTGACTTTACCTCCATTGGTCTCATTTCGACTCTCCAACCAATATTGCTTCCAGGCGGTGGAGGTTTAAAGCGAACGGATTGATAATTGGTTGAGTTGATGTTTTCAAAATGATCCATCTCATCATCGTCTCCAATATCCAGTTGTTCTTGATAGACTGCTAAGGGATCGCGTATGAATAAGTGAGCAACATGTTCGGCCAGTTGACGATCAATACCTAAAATTCATGAAAATACCATTTATTTTGGTTGCGTGACCACAGAAAACATTTTGGGTTCTTGGGCTACAAAAAAGTTGGGTTTTAGATAAGTTGGGGTGGGTGAATTGGGAGTTATTCAAATGACTCCGACCAAAAACTCCATTTTAATCATTTTCCCCCAAACTTATTTATGAGTTTTTCCTATTTATCACATTAAGGAAACATCCATAAAGCAATCGAGGGAAATACATGTGGAATCTTTTATCACCAATAATAGGATTTGCAATATAGAAATAGCTATGTCTATGGAAAGTGTATGTCAAAGGAGCACCGATCCAACCGCCACAGGAAAAATTCCGAAGAATTCCCAAGCCTCTCTAACTACTTCGCATATTTGCAAAACAAACCAATAATGATGAACAAAAAACTCGAAAGCGAGAAAATGTTCCATTGCCATAGTGTATACAAACTATTTACATATCATGCCCACAGGAACGTCTGTGTGAGTTTATTCCCTTTGTATCTACAAGCCTCCACAAACTATTTGAGATCTAGGCCCCAACTGCTTGCTTTTGCTTCAACAACATTGAATTTGGAGCCAGGGACCTGTCTTTTCAACTTGTAGTTGGATTTTTCCCTTTGACAATCAATTTTTTAAGTTTTCCCAACATATTTCGTGGAGTATTGTAGCTGTAGGTTGTTCCGTGAAATTAAGGGGCTTGCCATTATTGCGCAAAAAGATTAACAGCCTTCGACCGGTGGAGAAATGTCATCAAAAATCACTACGAAGGAGTGCATTTCAATAGTAGTATAGTAGTATACACATGCTCTTCCTCACATTGATTTTTTGGCAATTTTGCCCACTGGCTGACTAACTAGAAAACTTTAACACACAAAATGATACAGAGAAAGACAGCCTTTTATCGTCCCCATAGCAACCTTTCACCGTCAACATGGCAAACTGGAACTGTGGTTATGAGGTTGAAAACAAACAACATTAAGTTACTTACCAGCCTCAAGAAGTAGTTTCAAGTGGTCTTCCCGATACACTACCGGCATGTCGTTATATTTCTCGCTGTCAGGTGAGATATACATGTCCACACAGGAGTATCGGGATTTTGGAATGCGAAATTCTTTTGTTTGTAAGGGCTACAAAACCGAGAATTATGGAGTATTAAATAGTGTACGAATAAGGTTTTTAAAATAATCAACTTCCGAAGAGAATTTTGAATCGAAAAAGATGCGCCTTCTTTGATTCATAAAAAAAGAAAGAGCGTTTATTTCTGACAGACCTGGATAGAAATTATATTTTTTTGATTATATACTTCGTTTCTATGTCAACGTTGCAGCTAAACTTCGTAGCGAAAAGCCCTGGCGTTCTAAGATTCTGTTGAAGATAAATTTATTCCAGAGAATCTGGGTATACCTTGAGGCCTAGTTCCTCTTCCGTTCTGTCGTCACAAAGCATGGAGATCATCTCCCAACGAGTGTCGAAATCAGTCAAAAATCCTTTCACGCATGGCGAACTTGCTGATAAAGCCATCTAATTGAAATGAAAGAATCATCAGGTTTTTACGGAACTGACATTCGAGTTTTAATGGAAAATATAACCAAAGTTTCAACAGCGGAAACGTAAAATCAAACTTTCTGAATTTACGATGTTACAACATTATCTTACGTTACATTAACACTGTGTTACGACGATGTTACTATTACTCACCGCTATTGGTGCCAAAACAGCTTGCTGATCGTACAAATTTCGTGCCTCAGGTACATTACTCGCTTGAAAAGTAACCTAGAATGACAGTTTAAAAAAAGCCAATTATCCACACCAGTAATCCAAGAGCTTTCATGACGTCATGAATTACGTCATGATTTCAAAAGTGTTGAGACTAAGTATCGTACATGAAAATTGAAAACTAGGCGCTGGCTGTTGTTTCGAAATGTACGGAAAGGTCTATTCGAATTGATTTCAACTTGCGAGTCTAGGATGTTGTTTTTACTATTTTAGCCTTGGGAATGAGATTGATTTTTTTTTAAATCCTAAGAATTGAAATCCGATCGGGTTACCTGTAAACATCCGGAACCTAAGCCCTGTGTGACGCAATCCAAGAACACGTGATCTTCTTTCATCACTGCTTTATCTTCCAATGCATCATCTGGTAAGCTATCCCAGAATGGTGAGGGTGTTTGGGTATCTTTAAAAACTGTCAAAACAACAACAAAAGACTATCAGAACTGGAATTGCTTTGTGTTTTTTCAAGATTTTCCATATACGTGTTGAAGTCTCTTATTTTCGTTTCAAGGAGCGAGACATTGTGTTATGCTTATTTATCCCAGACAGAAATTACAAAGATTTGACCATAAACTTAATGATCGCGCGATGTCAGAAAAACCTGAAGATATCGACAGTACAACTTACTCGGAATGTTTGCGTATACTTTTCGTTCTTTTCGCCTCGTGATCATTTTCGCCAAGTTCCTACAAGATATCAAAATAAGACGTCCCAGTTGGCAAAATCGTCAAATGGTCACTGCGACGAAGAGCATATTTAATCAAATAGTGTGTATATTACTTTGGAATTGCGCTTCTTCGTAGAGATTTTATTTAAGTAAGATAACAAAATAAGAAGTAGTAACAATGTTTTTCACTGCTTTACTTAAAAGATGAGATTATTGAAGATGAATTGAAAAAAGATATGTCTGAAAATTCATGCCGTTACATTTAATCGTTGTGTGGGAAGTTTCTCCAATGCATGCGCAATAAAAAACAAAAGTAAAGCTAACGATTAGTGAAAAACACCCGGCAAATAGGAAATGCCAAACCCAGTGTGCAAAATCATCAAAAAGGCACTGCTATTAAGAGCTGTGATGAAGAGCATTTTTATTGAAATTGGGTGTATATTTCTATAGAGAAGGACTCCTTCGCAGAGATTTTTTAACAAATATGCCGGCTGGGAATATGGAGTTCACATGCAAAGAGTGAACCAATCGGAAACAATGTAATTTGCAGCCTTACATCTCATTTGCCTAAACATACTTTATAGAGTATTCGTTTTAAAGTTTGATATAAAAAAGTGGCATGCACATATAGCATACCTAAATCTCGGATGAATCTGATTTAGCACTTCATCCGATACAAAAATTGAATGAGTGGATTCATTTTCTTTTGGGTTGTTTACGATCTTTGGATAAAAACAACCATCGCAACCCAGCCTAGAAAAATAAATTCACAATTGACATCGCTTCTGTTAACCAGACAACCATAAGAAGATTCACGTTTAATAAAAAAAAAATGATCGAGTCCAGTATTATGATCTTTTCTTTCAATCTTAAGCGACAATTAGATTGCTTGCATGTCTTTCAGCTCTGCGTTTAATGAGTAAACTCTCCTCTACAGATTGGACTGAAACCTGACAATCCTCATTCGAGGTTACCTTAAACTTCGATTGTCAAGCAGGTAAGATTAAATTATACCTGGGGTATGTTGACATGGTGATGACCTTCTCATCTTTCGATAGAAGAGATAACAATTCTTCGCGCCTACAAAATAACAGAAGATGTACAGCAACACAAGTACTGTCTCCTCAAAGTGGATTAAAATTATGAAGATAAAAAATTATGAAGATAAAAAATTATGGAGATAAAAAATTATGGAGATAACAAGTTATTGAACGCAAAACCCAGAAAAACTTCACACGCTAATAGGATGCAGTTACCATGAAATTTTAATTCCCCGCTTCTCGTCCGACAAAAACTATCCACGCCAGGACGGTCAGAAAGGTATATTTTGATCAATCAAAAAACCTAGTGCATTCCCATGATTCAGTTATATCTTTAATATGATATATTCAACAAGTAAATATATTAACAATATTATAAATAGTGAGATTACTTGAAGAACTGTTTTAAATCAAGAAGAGTATCATCTTGCCTGTGAAACTCTCTTTATTATGTCATAAATGCGTTTCTTACATTCGAATTTCTAATAGTTTTCGCTGAGTGGTAATTCTATAGGCACAAAAAATTCTAAGATGATTTGGTTTAAGTAAACTGAACGATCTTTCCAACTTTCTAACTTTTGGGTAAACTTAGGACTGCTAGTAAAGTAATCTGCAGTTAATCTGACTTATTCAACAGTTGGTGAACATCTGTTATAGAGTGCTCAATATTAGCAATGTAACAGAAGAATAGAGCAAATTATTCATCAGTTAATCTGACCTGAAGATGGATTTATGGGGTATGTTCATCTGACAAAACGTTACAATTACATCAATCTGACACTTATAAAAGTATTTGAACAAATGAGATGAACCCTAAAATCTTACCCTCACTAACCCAAACACATTTCAGAAGGTTTACACCGTGAAAGTCTGATGCTAACGAGTTTTCAGACGAACATATTGCATGACGATTTTTAAAATAAACTTAATATCTTAAATACCTCAGTTTCATATTTGCTTCAACTGTGTTTATATGGTCAATATTTCCACCGTAGGGCATTCCTGGTGAACCTAAATTAAAGATCAGTTAAACTCGTAAATGATAGAAAATAGGTTTGTCTGACAAGATACGGTCATAAAAGTTTGCGGTCAAAACTTTGTAATTTTCGTCGGGGTTGAATGAGTATATTTAGAGACTTTCAGCCAAGAACAACAAAACTGCCCCTACGTCGAGCATTATGTAATTACGGTCATAGACTTATTTTGATATACTTACTTAAGTCTGGTTCAGACCTGGCGATTAATGACGATTACGGTGATTAAAATTTAGTGTGATCGTCATCATAATCGTCGCACTCATCTGATGTGAACACTTTTGTAATCTCCAAAATCGTCGTAAACGCCCGGTTATTACGACGATAAAATAGCAATAATTACTAATTACAAATGAAATACTTGAGAGTGTTCACACCTGTCGATTGGCGATTGCGACAATTAATTTTTTTCTAATCGTCGTTTTCGCCAGGTCTGAACCAGGCTTTTGCTGACTTCCCAGTGGGATTATTTGCTGAAAAACACTGCGAAGGAGTGCATTTCGATAGAAACATACAAATTATTTCTCTAGAAATGCTCTTCAACACGGTACCTTTTTGCATATTTTGGTAACTGGGTTACAAGATGATTACTAAATAGACCTTTTCGGGAATTACGTCACGGCAGATCTCGCCTTAATTCTAATGTTTAAAATTACTTACGCAATAAAGAAGGATAAAAAAAAATTCGTGTAAGATTTTAAAAAATGACACAAATGTCATTATATTATATGGTTTGAAAGCGATGCAAAAGCTGCTATGACGTAATAAACAGAAATTCGAGAGAGAAGTATAGCTCAAAAACACGCTAAAAATTCATTACGTCATACGTTTCATTATTCTAAATTCCCTTGGTATTTAAATTTTCCTTACTTTCCATCATGTATTCCGTAAATTCAGGACGCCATGCTGTTTCTGTTTGTCTAAAGAGTGTGACCATGAAATAAGATTAAATGTGATATTGTACACTTGCAGCAGAAAGAAAATGCAATCAAATAATTCCTTCAACAAAGGTCATGCGTTTTCGACATAATACACGAAATATATGAAGCGCTTGTTTAAGTTATCGAAGAAATGGGTAGGGTGTGCTAGCGTTATGAGGGCGTCTAGGTATGATGGTATTGCGCAGTCCAAGAATAAGCTTAAATGTGGTGGAAGTAGCCTTTTTAAGTCACGTTATAAAGTATTTGGATATCAATTTAGATTTAAACAACCTCTGTTAAAAGGATCCATGCAAGACTAACATTTTAGTTGTTTAGAATTGAAAGTGATTGGTGTGTGCAAAAACTTTTTTCCGTTCTAATTTTTGAACAAAAATTGATTTTTATTTATTTATTGCACATTCCTGCTATCAGATGTTTAGTGTCAAAAAATGACTCTTTGCATCTTGTCTGATGATGAGGGAAGGCCATCCAGTACCCAAGATTTTATCAATCTCGTCACTTATTCTGAATAATACTATTATTGTTGCGTTGCCTATTATTATAGCTACAACCCAGTGGGCAAATTTGTTGATAAATCACTTCGAAGGTGATCATTTCCATAGAAACATGCAGGCCATTCAATAAAAATGTTCATCACCGGAGTGACTTTTGCCCGCTGGATAGTCTGACAACCAAATTTTTTTGCTTTAAGCCGAATTTCCGCTTGCATAATTTTTGCCTCGGAACGGATCGGAACGGAAAAAAATTATTCTAGCGCATGCGGGAAGACATTATTTTAACCACGTGGCTTGGAAAATTTTAAGTCCGTTCCCTTCCGTTCCGTTGAAATGATTTTAACTTTTTCCAAGCCTTCCTACGGAAAAATAACCAATCACTTGCGTTAGAATTTTCGTGACAACTTTAACATGGATGAGTCAACATGCTCCAAGAAAGCAGGTCGACATATGAAAATATACCTCAATGCACCACAGAATCTTTCACTGGGGACAATAGGCTCCCTTTTCTGTTGTGATTTTGTTAATTTTGGAGCAACTTGAGACATTCATACGTTGATACTGAGTAGGACATATGCGATAATATTGGAAAAACATCACATGATCATGTAGTTGCATTTCTTTGATAAGTAAAATGACACTCTCCTATTTGTTTTTTTTTTCTTTAAATATCTTGCAAACCCATATTTTCCTACTTGTTTTTCTCTTGTTTTTTCCGTAAAAGAAGTAAGAAGTAAGTTCTTAAACTTAAAAAGAGCCATGTTTGTTTACTACTGCACACTTAATTTTTTTTCTACCAAAATCTCAGTGGAAATTGAAATTAGAAAAATTCCGTTCCGTTCCGTTCCGTTCCGATCCGATCCGTTCCAAGGCAAAAATTATGCAAGTGGAAATTCGGCTTTACAGACTATTTTGTATTCACTTACCCAGGGTTGTCATTTTCAGCTTGCTGCAGGTGGTGTAACAGATCTTTGGCTTTCAATAGAAGCGGAGCAGTCCGATTTTCATCATCTAGATATATCATGAACATTTCGATCTAAATCGGAAAAAATCGGAAATCATTAAATAAAATGGTTAAAATATCATAGGATACATTGACAGATTCATAATAGATGATGAAATATTTTAGGGATTACAGTGGACTCTCTATAATTCGACTTTCTATTCCTCGAACTCTTCATAATTCGAACGATTTTGTTTCCCCTTCGAGATTCGAGTTAGAGAGAGTCTACCGTAACATAAAAGTATAAATAAATAAATAAATAAAAATATTTGAGAAAAACTGAAAACCTTTAATGAACTCAAACAGATGTTGAAACGGCATGGGTATGAAGTACGTATAACAGTATTGTATATTCTAATCTTATAAAGATATCTCCAATGCAAAGGTGTTATAGTCAAGTACGAAACATCAATTCATGGCATTATCTGCATTTATTTGAATATCTCAAGTTGAAGCTGCTTCGGAAGCGTCATAACAATACGTTACACTTGGCAGCTGATTGATGGCGCAATAACTTGCCGAAAATTTCTGTATTTTTAAAATAAATAAATCTGCCATAAATTGATGTTTCATATTCAATTCTTGCATATACTGTATTCTTTATTATGATTTTCGTGTTGTTTTTAAGAGAGTCGGACTCTCGATATAACGAACCTCCAAACGGAAATGAAGAAAGCTCGTTATATCGATTAGTTCGTTATCGAAAGGTGAGACAAAACTTGACCTTAATCGTTTAAATCTCGTAACCCTTTCGAACAAAAATGCTTTTTTCGTATTTTCAGCTAGGATCACGAGACGTTCGAAAACAACTTTGAAAGTTACATTATATCTTTGCTTTCACTTGTCTAGACAGCCATTGGAGGCCTTAAAATCAGCTGGATCGAGGTCTTTAGAAAGTGAGATCGCTTTTTCTTTGATAATGATCCCATTGACAGAGATAGTGTGTATATGTGTTTGAGCCATAAAAAACAGCTTCATCAAGATCTTTATTGTCACTCATCTTAATTTTTTTTCTATTAAAATTTACTTGGCCTGATTCGTAAGCTTCTGTGATTTTCCTCTTGTTTTCTACCCATGTCGAAACAGTATTTTTCTTTACGCCATATTCCTATGCAATGCTCTTGTTTGTACTTTTGCCCTCCGCAATTTTCTACAGGGCTTTATACTTATGCGTTATGGAGATATTTACCCTTTTCATCTCCATTCACTCATCGCATACACTTCACCTTCTTAGATTTTGGATTGCCTTACAAATTGTAGCTTTGTTTATGTTTAGATTTGAATCGTTCGATTTGAATGACATTGTATGCGTTTGATTTATCCTGAATCACTAAATGCAATCCGCACGTTGCAAAAATTGTTTTTATTATTTTTTGTAGCATTTATTACTTTGAGTTCGCTATTATCGAGTTTTTTTGGGTTTGAGGCACGAACAATTTGGTTCGTTAAATCGAGAGTTCGCTATATCGGCTCGTTAAATAAAGGATTTTTAAGACTTTCATAAGGCAAAATCCAAGTGGAATAGACTTTGGACCGTTATATCGAGATGTTCGTTATATCGGGGATTCGTTATATCGACAGTCCACTGTAAATCTTTGTTTTCTCGAATATTTTCTCGTTTATCAGTAATATGTTTAGGATGTTTTCGATGTCACTGCAACCGAGTGAAATTTTTTAGGAACATCTTTCAATTATTTTTTCCCGTTAGGTTGCCCTCTCAGTGATCGCTGTATCAAGTAGACGTCATCAAATTTTAAGGTAAAACTTTCAACCAGACTGGTTGTGGCCTCATTCATCTGAAATAACATAGCTACAAACATCACGTTTTGACATGTGAGCTACACACCCTCTTACATTGGGCAAAAATTAAGGTAGCCCTTAAAACCGTGTACCAGTTCACTGAAAATTCAAGAATTAATGAAGAAATGAACCTAAAAGACAATATCGCAAAATGTTGTTTTACAAAATACAAATAATAGTATTGATTTTATTACGAGAAGCAACTAAAGAAACTCTTCCTTTTCCATTAAAAATTCATTTATAACGCGAATGAAATATTGAATATTTGATAAGAACGTCAAATTTTATGCATAAACGAACAAATGTTATTCAAGTTGTTCTTTTCGTTTGATTTATAAATTTGTTTCAGCCATCTTTCTTTATGAGCTCCCGCTGCCCTTTGTACATTTAGCCAGTTTTGCGTGATGTAGGTCCATAACTAAGTCTTGGCAAGAGAGTTATGCTATATAGCTAGACGTATCTAACTATGCGTCAACCAACAAGTTGTTGCGTAAAAGAACTTTGAAAAGAAATCTTCAATGACCGAAAACTTACGGCTAACTTACGGCTAGAAAAATACCTATAATCGGCTAATCTCCGAACAAACAACTTACCTCGTCACCCCATTTTAATGTGTCATGGTTGATGTGTTTGACTTTGTTGTACCAGTTGATGAACTGTAGAATGCCATGTTTTTTGATGTGCTCCTTGTGAATTTGGATCTCCTCGTAGGTCAATGAGTGAATATCACCTGAATACAAACAGGTGGAGAGTTAAATGATGGTATTGACTATGTCAAGTTATTAGAAAATTACTTCGTTTTGTCAGCCGTTATGAAAATCATTTTGATAATCTACCGCGAGAAAGAAACTGAAGACTATCGTTATACGTAAAGTCTGGTTCCAGGACACTCCTTTTTTAGAATTAAACATTATAGGTTAGAAGATATAATCTCATCCTGGGGTGAGAATATCTCATCCAGTGAGTTCATTCATGTCTTTACTTGCAAACCTCTTCTTCCAGGATGAAAAGCGCCAATTGTATTTCATCTCGTGGTGAGAAAACAGAACGTTAAATAGATAGTATAGTTTCATCAGAACAATCATTAAAGTAAAAAAATGCCTGAGTACGAGACTATGCTCTCCAATCACAATCAAAACTTTGACATTTACGCGCGAACATATCATGTCTTTTCAAAGAATGTCCGCAAAATGAGATGGGACGAGGTTACGGTTAAGGCGTCATTATCAAAGCATTATTAAAGTCATTACCAACCAAAGCAGTATTTTTAACTTAATACGGTCTTTTTCAAAATAAGTTGAATTTGCTGAACTGCTTACTGAATCATCAACACAAAGCTACTACAGGCAACATAAAATGTAAAATTTGTCTGAGGTATTTGTATTTTACTTACATTTGATTTATTTAAATTGGCAGGAATACAAACAACTTGTGATGTAAAGTACAACTGATGCTTATAAAATTGATGATTCTATCAAAACGAACGTCAACAAGAACCTACCTGCAGTTAAAACACCCATCACTGTTTTCCAGAAAAATAAAACACGCTGATGCAGATAGTTGATGAAGTACTTAAAAAACTTCGACGTACGATGAAATGAAGAATAATCGACTAATTATAACTGTAACAAGGTTATGTTGAAATATATCCCAAGTACAAATGCCACTTTATTTCTTATGATGGGTATATGCAATAGATTGATTAACCTGGTTTTTACAAGCAGCTAAAAAACGAAGTACATAGTTGTTACAGAAATTGAGTTGGATGCAAAAACCTTACCTACGTATGTGCATAAATTAAATATTTATGAAAATGTTATAAAAGATTGATTTCTAGTAGGTTGAAATAATTCGTGATCATCGCTTCAAAACATTATTTTCAAGATGGAAAAGTCGTTTGCATAATTTATTGAAATTTATGAATAAGTTATGAAAAATTATATTTCGAATGCCTTCTATGCAAGCAGAGTTGTTGATTTCAAATATTAATCGCTTTCATTCAAAATGTGTGATTCTTATGATGATCTCACAAGTTTATCTTCATTTTGGGTAAAAAGGAAAGTTTGACAAAATAATTCAATGGCCTTTTGAAATTTGTATGTAAAATAAATGCAAATATTTATTCCAATATTCATCCGCATATAGTTCGTCTGACAAATTGTCACCATTCCAATAATCGGTATTTGAACAAATAAAGCCAACCCCGAAACCTTACCCTCATTAACCCAAACACATTTCACAAGGTATACATTGTAAAGTCTGATGGCAACGAGTTATCAGACGAACATATTGATGGTGTAACCCTTGCAAAAACGTTTTGGTTGATTGAGTTTAAACAACACTCGCCTCGTTCTTTCAAACTTTCTTATGAAGGATTTTACCGAAATGTTTGACGGTCCAAAATTGTTAGTTGAGCATAGTATTGGCCAGTAGTGTATAAGTCATTACATAATTACATCATTACATCATTATTACATAATAATTGATTAGTGGGCAATTTTCAAGTGAGCAATCACATAATAATTGTTTTAATAGATGCTTCAAAATTTCCAGTTCATTCAACTTTTATTTTACTTTTGAGATCTTTTCAAAATATTGCATCATCCTATTTCAAACAAGCTACCACATTCTCCATAATAAGCATCCTCTAAAATGACTGATGACGGAGCAGCCCTTCATTGAATTTGTTATTAAAAATAATCATGACAAGGATTTTAGTGTTCGTCAAATTAAAAAGATTTGTTTGAGGCATTATAAATTTAACTCTTTGACTTTCATAAACTTTAGAATTAACATCATCCAAAATATTAAAAAAAGCACTTATGATCTATTTACAATTAGTATGGTTAACGTCACCCACTGTTCTAATAAATTTTCTTGCACATTTTACTGTAAAAGCTAAATTGGATCAATGGTAATGAATTCTGACACATAGCTAAGAATGATTCGCTGTCAAAATATTTGGTCTGACCATACGCTTCTTTCAGTTGGGGGATAAACATGAAATGTTTTATGATATATTGATCAATATTATCAATAATACTATTACATAAATCACATATACCTGTTGATCGATCCATATATCTGCTAAAATACGTGTTAGTCACAGATTCATCTGAAGCCACTAAATTCTAACTTAAAGGCATCTGAGTCAATATCAAAATAATTTAATGGTTTTATGATCTTTAAATGATGGAGATATGTAACGATCTGTGACCAACACAGGTTTCAGCTGATATATAAGTTATGTAGCAGTATTGTTGGTGCTATATTGACCAATTACGTCAATTATTTTAATTATTTTAAGAACTTTTTTTAGGCATATTAACATATATTAATGTATAATGCTACTACCCAGCGGGCACACGACATCTTTGGGACGTCTTGGAAAGATGACGATGACTTTACGGCGACGAACGAACAAATTTCATAATTCTGCGACGTCGTTACGATGTCATTGGGATGTCATCGAGACGTCTCAGTGAAGATGTGATTGGGACATCTTTTGAGACTTCTATTTCGCGACTATTGTGCGTCGTCTTAGGGACGTCTTAGAAAGACGTCTCTATGACTTGACGACGTCTTTGTGCCCGCTGGGTATATCATATCTTCGTACATAGTATGAAGTGATAGCTAGAATTGAATAATTAAATCGTAGGCATTAACGCTACTCTTATCTTCCTCAGCAGTACATTTTCACTGGAATGAGCGAATTAGTTGCTTGAAAATCAGTTGTTCTATCTGCCAAAAAATATTTTTTAAAAAGATCAGTAGCCTCAGCCAACCGTTTATTGGAAAGGCAGGAGACCCTGGGTTGGAGGTTATGTAAGGGTATTATGTAAGGGTGCCGACTTTTAAACCGTTTTAAGGCTATTTCATATTTTGGTATTCATTGTGACGTGTTGTTGTACAAATTTGTTAAGAAAATTAAGAATCACATAAAAACATTTTGATTCTAAAGGATCACAAGGTTCAGATCGAAATGCTTATGAAGAAACAATATATGCAGTATGGTTAAAACCTAGCATCCAGGACAACACACCTCTCTTCAAAAAAAGAGGTGAAAAAGAGGTAAAGCAAGAAACTCTAGAAGAGTAAGAGGTGGTGTTAAAAGTTGGAAATCACCAAAAAAACTTGATAAACGTTTGCACGAACTTACCTTAAAAATAGATGTTCTTTCTTTGTCCATAAAGACCTTTTCGCAAATCCTTTGATTAACGTCGGATTTTTATATTATTTTTATTGACAGCAGTCAATTTACGTGACTGTTAAATTCCTCGTTGGCCATATGTTAAATAATTTCCATATAATTAAGGAAGCCGCGCCTCCACCCTCCACATGCTTCTATGTTTATTTTTGGGTATATTAAAAAAACGATGTATACAACATGGTTTAAACTTGGAAACCAGGACACGTCAGCTTCGAAAAAGCAAGATAGCCTGAGTATGAAGTGGTGTTACAACTTAGAAATATCCAGACTATTTTGATTAAAGTTTGTGTGAAGGCGCACCGGAATCAGATCAGATCCGATCAAAATCCAATCTAATCCAATGCTAAATCAATTTCCACTAAACACAGAAGTGGGTGTAGCATTCAAAATTTTTGGCGACCATGTGACCAAAATAGCTAACGTCCATTAAAAACATCAAAGTATCAGAAAAACTGCTATGAAATCCTTTTTTAAATCAACCTTGTGTGGATTAAAAATCCGATTCCATCCCATCTCATCCAGTCGGAACTACCGGGGTGAAATTCCAGCTAAATTTACTGCGTTACTCGTTTTTTAGGTATTTACTCTGTAATTTGCATGAATTGAAATTTAGGTGTGACAAAATTAATATCTTAGGTATAAATGGAGCATTGTTTAAACACCGAGTAGGCCACGATAACAAAATCAATGCTGCAGAATGCGCTACAGAAATTCCAATTTTTTAGTGCTGGCCAACTCGCACAAAATTTTTAAACTAAAATTTCGACAATTACCATTTGATTCAGAATTAAATTTGAATCTATTAAATCGCGGAAATAGATCTTGTAATGTGTTTGTTTACAACTGAGAAAACGAGGAATGAGGATATAAGGAACAAGTATGACAAATGAGCGCTACAAATAAAGCGATAGACGTTTTTGCGTTTGAACATATAGCGCGTAAAGAGGGTATCCATCTAACACTTCACCTTTTCTCGGTAAAAGTTTCTTAGAATAGTCCGAAAGAACGAGGCATAGCCTCACTAACCCAAACAAATTTTACAAGGTTTACACCATGATGTTTCGGTGCTTTCAAAATGTTAGATTTTTAACAATACATCAGAGGCATAGCTAGAGCTCAGTCGAAATTTGTAGACAGGAGTTTAGTTATTTAAAGTAGAAAAAAAGGTGAGAGTAACCTGATTGGCAACTAAACTGAAAAGAAATATTGTAATGTTGGACGGCTCAACTTCTTTTGACGGACCTTGAATGCGGCAATGTATATTGTAGGGCGTCGATCAACTTGATTAGACATTTGCGAGGGCGCCTTTGACAGAGTTGTTATGAAACTGTAGCCTGTTGACCTACGATTTTGCAAATTACTTTTGTAAGGCGGAGTTATTTCTTCAACTTCTCACAAGGGAAAGTTTTTGAAAACACTAACGCTTGAAAATTAAAATGGAATTGTCATAGAACGATAATCAATTTATGAGTTGTGTGAGAAATTGTTTATGACTTTGAATTTTTTATGAGTTTCAGAAAGGTTGATTTCTTCTAAAAAAACGATGGTTTACCATACTCAGGAAAGTAACTTGAACTGATTGTGTTTTAATGAATATGCTACGAGAGATGTTAACAACTGCAAAGGGCCCTGTGACTTGCATAATGATAGTTTTGAAGAAAGAAAACAGAATTGAAACAAAGATTTTAAAAAAGAACTTTGAAAGCCATTTTGAAAATGGAAACTGAAAAGTACTGATAAAGAAAATAACTTTTAAAATGTTCTTAGCTTCCTTCACCCCACTAGAACTTGCTCATAACCCATTATCAATCAAATGATACATACATTTTGACCCAGATATACACAGCATATTGTAATTTACGCATTTCCGGTAAATTGAAAATCTGTACAACTAACTAATTTTTTGTTTTTTAAGTCAGTCCAGTTAGTCATGGAACTGTCGACCTCCCTACAAATAAAAATAAGTGCATCTATTGCACACGTATTCAAGGTCAGGCAAAAGTCCACTGTTTTGATATTTCTTACAGTCTTAAGCAATATTTCTACAAAAAGAGAAATGGTAACTAAATGTTTGGGAGTTGTGTTAGATGAAACCCTTTCCTGGAAAAAACAAATTTACAAAACAAAGTTTGTAAATGTGTTGGTATATTATATAGAGTAAGACACCTGCTGACTAAACAACTGCCAAAGCAACCTTTATTTTGAGTTTAGATATATTCTCACCTATATTATGCAAATATCGTTTGGGCCAGTACATCTAAGTCAAAACTGACGCCACTTCAATATATTCATTGGGTGAATAGCCATGTAAATGGATTACCCTGAAATACAATTATTATTATTAGAATATTCATCTATAAAATTCAGATAGCCTGGCATCATTTTGGAAAATCAAACGGTAGCTAAATTCCATACGAAATCTGTCCATTTTAAAGCTATTTGAGAAGCATTTGAAGACTGTGGTAGGTTTCGCATACTAGGTATGCATATGATTCTATAAATTACAAATTATTTAATCGTATTTAATCTAAAATTTATAAGCAATATATCGTCAACATATTAGCAACGTATAAGCAACATATTAGCAACTTATTAGCAAATATTTTATAATTGGCGAACGAATTTTCGGTGACCGAGTTAGTAAGCAATATTATTTTATTCGGACACGGTTTCATAACGCACACGTTATGCAATGAAAAGACATGTACGACCGTTGTGACGTCCTTGCAACTTTATTTCATTAAAATATTGCGCTTCAGAAATCATTTAATTATCGCTAAAACGACGAAAATAATGGTGAAGGCTTAAGAACGGAGAAGGAACTCCTTGAAAGGGTAAAGTAAAATTTTACGCAAAGGAATTTGAAGATTTATTGAAATAAAACATCTATATGTAGAATGTCTGCCATTCATGCGGGAGTGATGCATATTGACAACACAAAATGTCGATGCCAGCAAAAATATGGATTTTCACTTTATTTGTACTAATTGGATGAAATCGCCTCCGATTGAACCTTGGAAAAATTGTGTTTAATGCATTGTGTTTTTAATCAGTGGCAAAGCTAACCACAAACATAAGGCTCCCGAAGGAAACATTCCCTATATTTCCAAACCAACCAAAGCATTTGATGCTTTGGTTACAATTATGTAGTAACTTGCATCTGCAAATTTCACATCCACCTTAGCACTGTAGCAGATTTTGAGATTCCTATGTGAACATGTGGACATAAAAAGGTTGCAAAAAGATTTGAAATTGACAAACTTAGGGGGTGTTTATATGGGAAATATCAGCCCGGTTTCAGCCCGCTTACTGAGATCTTGGCTGACTCGTGACTTTCACTTAGAAATAAAAGTGCGTTTATATGAGAACAAATCAGCCCGGCAAACCAAGATCTCGGTTTACCGGGCTGAGATTTCCCATGCAAACACATTTTATCATTCAGCATGGCAAAACGGACTGAATTTTACATAATATGCGCATGCGCATTTTACACTTTTTAGTTTTCTTAATTTCAAGATGGCGAATAGAAGAAAGGGAAACAAAGTTTAATGGCAATTACATGTGTGCCATTTTGAATTTCTACCCGGTAAGACAATCAAAACGAAACCACGTGGTTACATCTGGCCCTGTTTGCCGGGCTGAATTTTCTTCATATAAACAGAAAAAAAAAAGTTGTCTCGACAAACCGAGGCCCCCGTTTAACCGGGCTGAAACCGGGCTGAAACCGGGCTGATTTTTCTCATATAAACACCCCCTTAGATTGTTATCAAAGCTCACATATTACAGAAAAATTGGGAATAATTGGGAAAAATAAGAATTCGGATAAAATTTCTTACATCTTTTTTGCACGAGAGGTGATAATAAAGAATGAAAGAAAAAAAACATTCAAATTTTCAAAAACGACTAAATACAGACCCGATGATCTAATATCAAACTTTCAAGACGTAGACTGGTCACCCGTCTTAAATGCATCGTGCCCGAATATTGCGTGGAGTTACATGAAAATGATCTTAAATGACGCCTTTAACGCAGTTGCTCCAGTGAAAAAGAAACGGATTAGAGGCAAGCCGACACATTGGATATCTAACATAATAAAAAGACATAAGGATGAGCGCGACAAGCTATACCGTAAATCGTTGAAAACCGAATGTGAAGCTGATGTATCTGCCTATAAAAGTAAAAGAAACCAGGTCAACAATATGTTGAAAAGAGCGAGGGGAGACTATTATCGTGTATTGTTGACGGAAAATGCATCTAACCCCGACGGGTTTTGGAAATGTATAAAACAAATCTACCCTTTCAAAATAAATAAACAGCCACCATCTAAATCGATGATTATTAACGACATTCCATGCTCTGATAGCAACAGAATAGCCAACGGTTTCTGTTCATATATTTCCTCTCAGTTGTTCATTGTCTCAAAACGAAAAATATGCCCTTACGTGATTTGATATGGAACTTGAAACCGAAAATCAATCGCAGAATCCGAAAATGTTTTAAATTTAGTAGTAAATTTATTGGTACCTAGGGATCGAAATTGACAGTACCCTAAACCTGAACTCACACGTTGAGAAAAGCTATCGCAAATGCGGTGGACGAATGAAGCTGTTATGTAAACTGCGATGCTATCTAGATGCTGCATCATCGAAGCTGCTGTATCAGTTGATGATCCAGACCGACTGTGGAGTCCTACTACTTGACTTGACCAAATCGCATCTCCATCAGCTGAAATCACTTCATAACTGCGCTATCAAAGTAATCGGTGAAGAGCACAAATCGACGCCATTATTATCCACTGAGAGTTTAAACCAAATAAGGGGCTGCATGTTGGTGCGTAAATGTCTGAATGGTGACAGCTGTGAGAACTTTAATGATTATTTCTCGATAATTCAGCATCGAACTGTCACTCGAAACAATAATTTTGTACTGCGCCTCCCACGTGTGAGAACAGAATATGCACGTAAATCTTTTTACTTTACTGGCGCTAGGATTTATAATGAACTGCCAAAGGAAAGAGGAGTCTCCTGCTAAGTTCAAAGAGCTACTTAAGGAACATTTCGGTGTTTCTTTTGTGGCAATTTGAGCTCAGCACTGATGATACACGGGTCATTATGGTCTTAATTTGGCTTTTGTCGATATACTTAGCTTGTTTGTTTGCTTTTTTTCCGACATAACCAATCTTCGTGAGTCTCGTTCCTCCGTTTTATTTGATCCGTATCTCCTTTTCGTATCTTATTTACTTTTTTTGTTGCTGTTGTTGCAACAGGACACACATTCATAGCAGTTATTATAACTGAAGTGTATTTATCCTGTATAAACATTGTTTGGAAAAAAAAAATCAAATCAAATCAAATGTCTTAAAAGTCGATTCTTTCCAGAATCAAACGATTTCGAGCCTTTGCGCACTATTAATCTAAAACTGTAATGAAAATGACATTTTTCTAATGATGGTAAACTTTCTTTCAATAAATAAACGATAAATAAACGATTTCAGAATGGAATTTTTACTAATTTATTGTACTTAATAAACACTTAATGTCTTCGTATGGGTTAACATGCTTAGGAAATATGGCAGCCAAAAGTTGAAGAAGTTCTAGACAGTCGAATAAACAAGAAAATGAATTTGACAAAATACGCTGCTACAGTAAGACAGAACATAGTTGTGGTAGTATATTTGCAAAAACAATCTTGTTTTTTCTTATTTAGCTGCAAAGTAGAAGTAACTGAGAAAAAAAGTTAGTTTTGGTGATTAAGAAGGACTCCATATACCTTATTTATTGAAAGAAAGTTTACCATCATTAGAAAAATGTCATTTTCATTACAGTTTTAGATTAATAGTGCGCAAAGGTTCGAGTTAACGAGCGTTTTTTTCCGCCTAGTGGCCGAAAAAATTGTTCGAGTTAACGAAATGTTCGAACGGAGTTCGAATTAAGCGACACAAAATATAAGACTTTATTAGACCAAACTTCCAGGTTGTTTTTGCTATCTCATGCTCTCGAAATACTGTTGCATTTGACTTGTTCTTGTTGGTTTCGCTATTCAAGTAGTACCCAATATCTAAACAGTTTGTTTGCCCACATGTCCAAAAACCACCCACTTTGTTATATAACCGCGCTCATGCCTCCCTGCTTTTCGTTCGATATCGGAAAACTTTGTTTGATATCGGCTATAAGCATGGTTCACACTCCATTTAAATTCAGCAAAGCAAGACAGTTAGTAGGTTTTTTGCTGTGTTTGCATCGTAACGATTTCCACAAACGCAGTTTCTTGGCAAGTTTTCGAGTGAAACCACTTAGGGTATTTGGAGAACATCAGTAAAATCCTCTTTGCGCAAATCTAAATTTTGCTTGCTTCTTGAAGATGATATTAAGCCACGCACTGGAGAATTTTTTCGTACATCTGCAAAACATGTTCTTCAGATGGTAAGGCGCATTTTACGGTGCTCTAAATTTGATTCAACATAAATTTTTCAAAAAAGGTATGCCTACCCTTCCCTCACTTGGTGATTCTTACAAAAATTCACACACGCTATTCAATAAAGGAATAATTAATCCGAACAAAGTTGGAAAATATTGTTTGTAGTAAGTTCATTGATGGGCGTTAGGTACATTCGGACATTCGATAGACTATCGATTGTTCGCAGAAAGTATGTAGATGTCGGCCTGTATCTTTCGTGTACGTAGCATAAGCCGCTTGAAGTTGTGACTTTCTGACATAACATAGCTCATAGTACAGCGATGCATCCGTTTACTAATTCGGTGCAATACAAATTACCCTAAAAATACCTTGTATCCTTACTATCTATAGCCGGTGCAATATGTACTCTAAATTTGGTTTGGTTTTGGTAGGATTTAAGGAAGCTCTTCAATTTTCATTTTCACTTTTGAGAGACGGATTTGTGATGGGCTAGACACGAATCCCAAGTTACTAAGCAGAAGAATCCAAAAAATGGTCGCTTTGCTTTCCCGGATTTCACTTTACTGTGACATTTATGCTTACCCAATGATATAACAACTTAATCAAACTACTAACTTCTTGCTTCTACAGTATTGATCACATGGTGCGTGTGATGTCGTGTAACAGACCACACAAACATAACGGGACCTGATCAATCTGACAGCGTTCTAATGCACCTAATCAGGGAAAATTTCGTCGGAGAAATGTGACAAAATTATTTGAATGTGACGAAAATTTTTCCCGACGAAAATATTTTTCAACAAAATATTTTCCCCGACAAAAAAAATGTTTCTCGATGAATTACTGATTTCAAAAATGCCGAAATGCAGTATGAGGTATTTATACGGATCACCATGTATATTTTTTATCAAGCGAGAGGGTGGAAAAATTAAGGGAAAATCTCTTAAATACAAAGCCTCTCGAATCTCTTGATGGTTTAGAGGTTTCACT
The DNA here is from genome assembly GCA_027922465.2 of Turritopsis dohrnii. Taxonomy (NCBI): domain Eukaryota; kingdom Metazoa; phylum Cnidaria; class Hydrozoa; order Anthoathecata; family Oceaniidae; genus Turritopsis; species Turritopsis dohrnii. The sequence continues at coordinate 62,125 of BQMF02000529.1, forward strand.
TTTGCTCAAGTTTAAGTGTGATAGGAAGTGGGTTCGATGCCATGAACAATTTCTACTCGAGGAGGATGACGAGGATGACGAGGATGAAAGTGAAAAAGATTTTGTGCATAACACAAAATTCAATAAGCAACAAGTTTTTCGGAGCAGAAGCTTTTCGATTTTTATTTAAATCATTTTCGATCAGCAGATTTAGATATAGTCGATATCGAAGAAGGAGAAATCAGAACGAGGGAAAAAGTGAACGTGATCAGACGGGAATGAATTCATCAGTAGAAAAACCTGTGATTATTAGCGATTCTGTAGCGAATAAAAATATTTATCATTAAATATAGCCTTAAAAATGATATTTTCTTTTAATCTTGGGGTAAATTTTCGTCTAGAGGAAAAGTGAAAATATTCCCTAGCAAAAAATTTTCCCCGACGAAATTTTGCCCCATCAGGTACCTCAGTCAATCTGTTATCAAAGTTTTTATTGATAACTTGCAATCCGCTTCGTGTAACCGGAGCATGGATTTAGATTTGACATTCCCCTATTTCATATTTTTTGGTCACCCCACAAGACAATTATCGTGTTACCTCATCAAAAGTGTGTGTTGCCCCAATACAAAGTTTTGACATTCCCCCAGCCCCATTCACCCCGAAACTATTTTTTCCGTTGTGGCGCTCCATACATTTCTATACCTCCGAGTATATGGAGACATGTCGGTTGATGATAAGGTTTTAGAATGTAAGGAGCTGTGGATGGGCAATTTTGTGTAGTGTTGTGTATCTATCCACGAGTAAAGACATTAATAAGTATCGGTTATTTCGTGCTGATTGATGTCGTGCATGAAATGAATTGAAGCCGGGTATTACTGACTTTTCCCTTATCATCAAGGTTTCGGATATGAAATACAACTGTTTTTTACATATCGCTCTTTCTTCAAACAAAATGAATTAGACGTATACTACATGCCTAAAGCAAGATTACGGATTTATGACCCAACTATTTTCGCATGCTCTTTTAACTCTAAAGTATGATTTCTACCGTACAGGAATTTCGGACGTCAAGCTGCTAATATCTATACGCTGTGAATCGCAAATGCAGAGATTTAATTGGTTGTTTCTATGGAGAAGAAGTAGAATTTGATCCAGCTTTTCAATGGGCGATAATAGCCTCTTCACTTTAACAGTAATACTGCGCCTATTGAACTGCTATAGACACCGCATTTCCAGCCATAAATGGAAGCTGCAGGTTAGATGTCGTAATTTAAGATGGAACACGACAAAACAGTACTAAAAGGAGTTCTTCAATACTTTGGAAAAACATAAACAAAACTTGTTTTTCTTGAATTACCATAAATTTTAAATTCAAAACTAGCAAAACAAAAATATGCGGAAGAAAATTTTTAAAACAAAACAAGGAATAAAAAACAAGCGACCTCCACGTATACTTAACAAAAGTCACCGACGACAATTCGGAAAACATCACTTTATATCTCCCAAGTTAATTTCATAAGGTGGTTCAAAAAGTGGATAGAAAATGAAAAATGAAACTTTAAATGAAACTGAAGAAATAGAACAAAAGAAAACAATAGGAAATAACGCCCAACGAATCAAAATAACGCCCTGAACCAACAGCAGCTCATGAAATCTATTCGTCATCAGTCATCTCTCCATCAGTCTCTTCATTGCTAGCCTTTTCTCCCCTCTGAAATATATATTCATAATAATTAATGAAAGTAATGTTGGCAACTATCATATTTCTGAGTGCCCTAGAGAAACTATTGTTACTCACCATTAGATTTTCCTGCTTTTTGCTGCGTTCGTAATTTATCCGAGTACGCAATTGAACGAACGTGTATTTATTTGTTAAACCAGATGGCTCAAGACACGCTTTTACCCTCTTCCATCCCAACGATCCACCATTTATCAATTCCGCACCATACGACTGCAATGACCGTAAATCTTTTTCACCAAACAAGCATCTTCTTTTCATATCACCATCACCTTTGCGTGGACTGATACGTCGAATTTTATCATAAATCTGTCGAGGAGACGCGTCAAGTCCAGATAGCGTATTCAACTTGGATTTCACTTCTGTAAAGGTAACATCGTTGTCAAGTTGAAAGTTTTCTTTGAGTTTTTCAACTTCTTCACATGACCATACTTTCCGTTTTTTGCTATCTCCTTGAAAAAGTTCGGTAACAGTAGATGCGCCAATAAGTGACGCTTTCTCCATACTACGCATGTAATAATGTTCATCGGCAGTCCGAACACTGTGAGCCATCAAATTTGCAGCTTCTTCCACAAATTGGCTCTTTCCTTCTCGTAGGCCTGTGCTAGCCGACTTCCTGACTATATTTGCAGATAAGTTCTTCGGTATATCTTTATTATCGTAATTCCCAGCTTTCACCCAACACAAATGAAGACGTTTGCTTATGTCTCCTGAAGATACCTTTTTGCCAGACCAGCTCAAAAAGACCGCATCGCATTTTGGGTTGGTTTTCAAACGTGCAACATCGACGTAGATTTTCAGGTATCGATATGTTTCTGGGGATAGGACAACTTTCGCTGGACCGTATGTTTCTACTGTCTTATGATCCCATACATCTATAACTGTTGTGCCATCTTTTTGGACTTTAGCTTTATTGAACTCACGGATTGTCATGTTTGCGGTGACACCAGATCTTTGCGCTGTTGTAAAGTGAATAAGACAATATAAGTGATCTCTGATGTTGCAATATTCTGATTGAGTAAGTTGGTAATTTGCGTTTTTGGCTAGCATCTCCAAAAGTAAACTTGCTTGATAGGCTACTTTGCTTTCGTTGTAATTTTGTACTTGCGCTCTATCGACCAACATTTCAAGATCATTTTCCATTCTTTCATATCGCGCAAGTCTTTCTTGCCTCCTGTAGTTTTTTCTCCATTGTTTTATTTTAGCAACCAAAGTAGAGATTTCACATTGCGTTGTAGTTGGGATCTTCACGTCTTCAGCGACAAGATATTCACAAAAATCTTGCAAAGAGTATAAATACTTCTTAATACTCGTTGCTTTTATAACTTTACTTTTACAAAACTTGTAAAGATACTCTTCTCGAAAATGGTTACCACCATCTTTAAAAAGAACGCTTAGGTCGTTTTCGATATTCATGATACGAAATATTCGCCGGAGGTCACTAGCCACAACTAGCATCGATCTTGCCTTCCGATTTCTGTCAGGTCCAATCATGTATGAGAGAAATTTTTGTATCAACGATTCAGCATATGCACCCAATTTCTTCTCACCATCGATATCAATGTTTGAACCATCATCAACGTCATCATCTTCCCCTAAGTCACTCATATCTGAACCACTTTCATCACTCTCTCCAAGATCATCATCATCATCATTACCCCAACAATTGACAGTAGAATCTGTAATCTCTTCAACATCACTTTTATCCAATTTGGCACACTTCACAGGTGTTGTTTCTTCAAACGTGGTCTTCCGTTTTAAACGTAACTTGCTGAACTGAAAGGTAGAGCTTCCTTTTGTAGGCGTTGCTGAATCTGATTGAACTTTTTCATGCATTTCTACTTCAGTCAGTTCCGCAGCAGTTGATGATGTGCATGTAGTTTGTATCTCTTCCCGAGGTTGTCCTCTGAGGAATTCATTTACAAACTTCCGAGGGGACTTGGACAGCGTTTTGGGCATCAAGTCAGACGTAAATTTACGGGCTTCTTTCAATAGCGCATAATAGCCTGGACCTTTTTCCATTTTATGGCACTTGATCAAATGATCCGGTAAATTTGATCTTACCATCATGCAGCCTGGTACCGGACACATCCTTTTGTAATGGTAATCCTTTTCTTTTCGCTTTGGTCCTTTGTCACTACCTTCTGAAGCATTAATCTGACTCATTGCAGAAGCTGCGCTTCTCCAACTCCAGTGATGTACTTGTCGTAGATGTCGTGTTATGTACGTTTGGTAATTAAAGCATACCGGACACTTTACAGGGTTTTTTTTACTTGCCCCCTTTCTTTTTACTTGTTTCTTCGGCTCTAATTCATCTTGATTTACGACTTCTTTTACAGCTACAGGTGGTATGTTTCTTTCATGTCCTGCTTCAGGTATGATATCCGACGCATTTCGTATAACGGCATTGAATCCGTTATTTGTTGCAAGGTCGTCCTTTATTTCTACAAAAACATTATCGGTAGGATCATTAACAATGTTAGAGTTGTTTTGCGTCTGCTCTTCAATGACAGCAACGTCATCAGGGTTAACATTAATTTCCCTCGCAAAATCAACAAGGTTGTCCTCGACAGTATTTGTAATCTTTTCGTGTAGGCGTTTCATCGATTCCTGTCGTTTCACTAAGCCTCTTTTAATTATATCTTCGAAAGTACCTTCAATTTCACTTGAGCTATCATCATCTTCATCCTCCAGTTTCATCAAATATTCACGAAAATGGAGTTGAGATTTTTCTTTTGTCCAGTTCATAACACTAGCAAAAACCGTTTCGATGGAATCAGGCAATAATACTTTAAAAATATAATCTCGATAATCGAAGGCTTTCTCACCAAAAATCCCTCGAATTTTATTAAGAATCAACGTTGAAGTTTCGTCAGGAAGAAGAGCTATCAGATCTGTATCGTTGAGGCTGTGTTTAGCCTTACCACCTTCCTTATAAAATTTATGTCTCCAACAATCCATTTTACCAGTTGTAACATCTTCGACATACTGCTTTCCAATTACACTTGTAATTACATTTGAAGTAAAACGTCTTATACCTCTTACGGTCAGGTCTTCCATTGACTCCAAATTGAACACATTGCATTTACTATTTATTTCGGATATTATTTTGTCCAGTTTGGCATAACTCTCAGGGTTTGACACAAATCTGGAATGCTTTTCAGAAGCAAGGTGTCGAGGTAGATTTTCGTATGTTTCGCTGCAAATTTCGCAGTAAGCTTTTTTGTCACCAACAGTGTTTTCATTAAGGCTATCAGACTTTGTTTTTTCTTCGTAACCAAAGACCGTATCTGTGTTGTAGTTGATTTGAGGTATTTTCCAATTTTTGCACAATATTGGACGATAAATTCCTTCTTTATCCTCTATTTTCAAAAATGGCTCATTTAAAACTTCAACCTTTCCTTCTTCAATACATTCTTTTTCCGATATTTTCAAACGTCGAGTTTCGGAAGGATTAACAATACTGTATCTTTTGTTTTTCTGAGGACTGGGAGGAATCACCTCGGTTTCTTTTTGCGTGCTTTGCTTAAAACTGCCTGGAGCTTGGAATACATTATGCAAAATTTCTGAAGCAGTCACTTGATTACTACCTTTTGGATCTGTACGCTTTGCTACAGTCTAAAAATAAAAATGCTTTAAATAATAGATTGAAAAAGGATGGATGTTTTTTAATTTCTGCGAAAGCAAGAAATCTATTACAACCGGCTTTCGTTTTTTTGGATTTCTGCGTAAGCAAGAAAGCCTTTACTTTCGTCGTTGTTTTTCTTAGTTTTTTTTTTTTTTTTTTTTTTTCATCTTACTGTCCAAACCTAGCGATTTTTTTATTTCGAAGTTCATTGGTTCATACAGCCACCGTCTCAAAGTTCATTGGTGCATGAAGCGCCACTATTACGAAAGGGTGCTAATTAACTTTAATAGCGCTAGTTTATTGGCTTGAATTTCCACCATGTGATCATCCGGGTATTTTTCGACTTACATTTGCACGCCGTTCACAAAATGGTACACTACAGCGTGACCGAAGAAACTTCCAAAAGTTGATTGATCAATGTTGAATAGATTTACAGTTCCCAGACCGACAGTAGAGGGTAGAAATTTATGATTATCTTACAAAGATTCTACTGTGTTCATTCATTGTTCATTTTTTAAAAACAAGTTCTCAATGTTTTATAAAAACAGTGTGTCAAAAAGGAAAGGTTTTTGTTTTTTTGAAAATGTCTGGTATTCTTTTAAGCTTTTCTAAATACAAAAGCTCGTTTGTTTCATTTGTGGGCTGTAATGCCTTTTAAGTTCTGGATACGTACAGCTCAGCTCAGTTTCCTCTTCAGCTCCAACAACAAGAATATCTGTCTAACCTCTGCCTGCATCATTTTATGTTTTCTCTAGCTATGTTAGCATATTTACTTGTATAGTTCTTGGCTGTATTATTATCAATGCCCTTAATTAGGAATGGGACTCCCTACTTACGATAGCAAATAGGAAACTTATCTTGACTGTATTTAAATTTCAACTGCTTTCAGTTATGTTTGCTAATTTAAATAACACATTTACATAATCCAAATCTTTGTTTACTTTTTTTTGTTTGGGAAGTCTTTTCGTTATTAGGAAGATTGACCGTATATTGAAAGACTTACGTAATCACTGTGATATCTTACAGCATCTATTTAAATTTATTGTTCTTTTGTTCATTAAGTTTATTGGCAGTTAACGTAAGTTTCATATTGTGTCAGCTATGCTTTAATAATTTCCTGGGGTGTATGCGTAATTAAAAATTTAATGTTTTTTTAAGTTTCTAAGTTTTTAAGTTTAAGTTTCAGTTATGTATGTTGATTTTGTATGTATATGGATGTATTTCGTATCATTAAAATCTACGCTTTCCTTTTTGTCCTTAGGAATTCTGTTAGGAAGATTGATAATACATATTAAATTCATAACATTTACATTGACTTACATGCATACTCCTTGTCTTATCTGAATTGATCACTGAATCCTTAATATCATTTCGTACCAACAAAATAAAGAACATATGTCATTCAGATATAATCAAGTTTATTGATGCTTATTGGTATAAAGTTTTGCATATTGACAATTATGTTTTTCCAGATTTTTGGGGAGTACATGATCAGAAATTTAATAAATATATATTGCGGATTAAACTTTTCTTAAATTTCCAGAATGTCGTAGTCTTTCTTTTTTCATACTTCAGCTGATTTTGCAGAAATCCTTATGCCTGCAAGGGCATCTTGTTTTTCTTCTTCTTTTTTTTCTTACTGTCCAAACCTAGCGGTTTTTTGAAATCTCGTGCGTGCATTTACATGAAACCAAAGCATAGTGCATTGCATGTCAGCGAAGAGTTACAAAAGCTTCTTTTGATCAATATTAAATGGATTTTAAGACATAAAACATATTTTAAGATAAAAAAAGAAAATTTATAGAAGAAACTAATAATTATCTCATCCTTTTCTAACTAAAAAGAAGTTCTCAACGTTTTGTAAGCAGAAGAGTCAAAGAACGTGTATAATACAACACAGATGAACATGAGGTTCCGTGGCGTAGTTGGCAAGTGCACTGGTCTGTTAACCGAAAGGTCGGTGGTTTGAGCCCACCCCAGATCATGCAACATTTCTTTCGAATTTCATAAATGTCATAACATATTTCATCTCTTATGCTTCGACAGATTTTGCAGAAATCTTTCTGCCCGTTAGGGCATCTTGTTCCGTTTTAAATGCAAGCCATTAATGTTGGACATTGTCTGAACGTTATTTCGAAGGTGTTAATTTTCACCTATTCATCCCCACATACCCCCTACCATAACTAACACTGAATTTAGCCATTTAATACAAACTACGTTTTTGCTACTAATGAATTTTTTCATTTACCTTGTGTTAGGGTCATTTTTGATTTAAGGGTTATTTTTGATTAGGGATTGTTCACAAATGACGTCAACCATTTTTTCAACCTGCGTCAACTTTGCGTTGCCCCTTCCCCTCAGTTGACGCCATCGTTTGAGAAGAGACATTGAAAAATTGTGAAGGTTGACGTCAACAGTAGTATCACCTCCCCCTCCCTCCCCCGTCAACCAGCGTCAACTTTAGCATAATTCTTTGCTTTTAGTTCACACAGCCAACTATCACGACATTTACTACGAGGGAAGATCCACGTTGAAGTCAGCTCTCCATAAGCTAGAAAAATGCTCTGCAATATGATGGTTGATTTGAGATTGTATGAATTATACACACTCACCTTTGTTCTCAAGCTGTATCTTTTAATCGTTTTATTACTCATTTTACTTGTCTGATAAAGCTATGAAATACAACAACGAAACTAAATCCAGGTCTGAACTTGATGATCAGAAACAGACAGGAATGTAGCTACCATTAACCCCCAAAATTTGAAACATGAATTTTTGTTACATTACCGTGTCTTACTATCTATAAATTCCTATTAATCGCCTAATATCTAACATGATTAACACAAGCTTTAACATTATAGGAGACAGGACCAGCACTACATGGAAGTGATCATTAGACGATTGGTAGTGACTTTGTAAAAGGCAATGTACTACAGTTTCTCGCATTTGTTATGAATAAAAAGGTGCTGGCTACCCGCCTAGATGAAATTGATTTTCCTTTTCTGCCGTTTCTTTCATCACGGTTCGGACTCAATACCGAATGAAACATGTTTCATCAAAAAAGTTGAACCAGTTTAAACAAGAACACAGGGATAAAACTGAAAACCAAAATCTAGTTTTAGAAATTGAGCTCGACAAGTTCTGGACTGTTCAGATATATTTAGTAATACATTACCCCACACAACAACTCTTTTCAATAACAAAAACGAACTTTATCAAGATGTCAGGCTATCTTATCAAGGATGTCAGGCTATCCTATCAAGGATGCCAGGCTATCCTGTCAAGATGCCAAGCTATCCTATCAAAGATGTCAGGCTATCCTATCAAAGATGCCAGGCTATCCTATCAAGATGCAAGGGTTTGCCTCAGATTCGAATGCTCCATTTTGCGCTCAGGGTATTCAAAATAGAAAGGGCGGTTGGCATTACCTGATTAAGGGAGTTCAACTTAACGCCTTTTGGTTCATAAATTATATATTTCCCAAAAGTAAAGGAACTGGGCGTACATTCTAGGGGCGCTAAATTAAGTCACGTGATGTTAAAACTCTTTCGTAATAATAATTGCTTATAAAGACACAAGTTTTACTAGTTGCATAAGTTGTAAAGCCGTATACATAGTTGGAAGTATTGAAATAACAACTTTGCATTGCCCAAGAATTTGCTTTACATATTTAAGGTCTCTATCAGTAGACTATGAAAAAACCTTGTTCCAGTCAATGACACATTATTTGTATTTTAAAAACTTTTTGTCACTGTCATCCTTATTCATGCTGAAGTCAAAGAATAATCAGCCGCTGTACATTAAAATTACTTACAATAATTAATTATTAATGCAAGTTAAACTATCCTTTGACATGATCATTTGTGTTTTCCATCATAAACAGGTTTTGACTTCAGGCCAAGCGTTGGAAATTCAGAAAAGCAAAAATAAGTTAAATTGGCCAATAGGGTTAACGCATGGCAACATGTAATATAAAATATTCAAAAACTAGCACTAGTTAAAATCAAAAATAACAACCAAACTGAAAGACAACAATAATATCAAATGAAAGAAATCTTCCTATAAACAAACTTGGAAGTATAAAATAGATTATAAAGTATCTGATAAACAATATCCATTGATTGCAAGCTTGTTACCAGGTGAAAACCACTGAGTGTAAGAATTTACAGTACGAAATGAATCGAAAGAATGTAAATAATTCTGTTCAGCTTTGTTTGTTCTTTGAGGCAATTATAAATGGAGCGATTCGGCTTGAGAACATGTGAAGACCAGTTTTGACGACTGTGAGGAATATCTCACCAGTAACCGATAATATATGCCATCAATCCACCAGTGTGAATTTCTTTAGGACATCACTCATTTCTTCATTATCATTGAAACGCTTAGTAGTATTTTATTTCATGAGGGTTTGCTCAAAATTTGTTAAATCAAGTGACAGTCAGGTGACAGAATGTGAAACTAGGTGAATACATGAATGTCCAGTCTAGAAACAAAAAAGAGTATGACAAGACAATGACAAGTGCTTCCTTTGATATAACTGATTTTTGTAAACTTTACACTGTTCTACCTTTCTATCCACACAAATCAGTTACCTAACAAGATTTTAGGCAATTTTATAAAAATGCCTGCCAGGCTATACTATTGAGATAAGTTATAAAGTTTATCAAAGTGAATTTTATCTGTTCAAATTCATTAGAAATTTTAAGTTCTTATTAAATTCAATTTGGTTCTAACAGCATGTTTCTTTAGCCTTCAAAGCTGAGTATTCTTTCAAATATCACATATCATATGTTTAAAAGCATTAAAGAGTATGTTCATTGTGTCAAATTGCAACCATTACATTTAAACGGTGAAAACACTTATATAATTAAATATAATTGAACAAAAGAGGCTACGCCCGACCCTTACCCTCACTAACCCAGACACATTTCCCAAGGTTTACACCGTAAAGTCTAATGGTTGTAATTTGACACACAAACCATATGAAACATTAAAAAACATTCAATAGAGACTTATCTAACAATATCTAACAAAAGAACTTAACAAATATCTTTGACAGTACAAACCTTTCAGTCATTTCCAAGTTCTTCCTTCTCATGTTCTGTCCCATTGTTAATTTTTCTAGGAAAATTAATGAAAATAGTGACATTATCTTTGACCTAGTCGGTAAGTCAATCAGTCATTAAGTATATAAATAACTGGGAGTTTTTAGTCCTTGGGCTTCCATCGGTAATGGCTGGATATTCTGCTCTCCGACTTGCAACTAGTAGTTGACTTACTACCAGAGATACACATATATCATTGCTCTAACTTACTCAAAGTCCAGTTATTTTTTGAATTTTTTATCAGATATATAAAACAAAAAAATCTATAGAAAGTCAGAATGTAAAGCTCATTCAATGCATATGTTACATATATTTATGCCATTTTAAATGCCAATTTCACTCTTTAGAACCTAAGTGTATAGATACCAAACCTTAATGAATCTATCATCACCATTGTGTTCTTATAAATTCTTATAATCATTGCATCAAATGATTTGTTAGAACATACAAGATCAAAACGAGGAACATCAAAATATTCTATCACTTTAATATTTATTTCCAATATATATGCTGGAGTTACTTTGACAAGATATGAAAGCATAACACAGATAAATCTGTAAAATATCAGGGCTTGAGGCACTTTCATCATGCTGGGAAGTTAATCTGGAAGTTTGCTGTTTGCTGCTATTTTGAAACAGAATTATATTCACAGGGAATTAGCATCAACCTAGGACACAACGACGGAAACCAAACAGATAAATAACGACTTCCATCCCAATATTATGTAAAAAGTATGATATATGGTAATGTAAATAAAATTTCACACTAGTAAAATCATACATATAGTTTTATTCTCTTGATGATGATTTGTTTTTTCAATATCATCTGTCAGTAATTTTGAATAATGTCATATTCTTTTCATATGTAAGCCATTATCTTTATATCAATTTCATAAGGATAAGTTGCAGACATTACATACAATATGCCATGGGTAAAACAAAGAGAATATCTCCAAATTGAATAGATGAATAGATAGAATAAATTTATCAAATTCATCAGAATAAAGTCATCTGAACCTTACAGAAGTATTGTGTGTATATTGCTGTAGTTGTTTAAAGATTCTACTGGTGGATAAATCAATAGGATTTTAGAAATGTTATTTCCTTGAGGTAACTGGTGCACAAGCTCATTCTTAGATTCCAAATTTTGAAACAATATCAACAATAAGGAGTTGGTTTCTACAGACACTGAACTGCTTATTATAGTATAGCTAACAATTTTCTAAAATCTAAGTTTGGCATAACCTTTTCTATTTTATCAAAAAACTTACTTTTTATACTCTATATTTTCGTATAAATACACTCTACATAAATATAATGTAAAATCTCTCAAATTTCTACATGTAAGCTTGGAAATTCATGTTTGAAGCAGTTTCTTGGCATAAATTTTAAATTTTGTGCAACCATGGATATAGCACCTAGTATATACTTTAAAAAAGGAGATAATCAGTAGTGAAACAATGATGTTGATTAGTATTATTAGAAAAAACATAAGTTGTGGAATGACTAGAATATAATAGAATTAGAATAGAATAGAACAATATTTATTTGTCACAAAAAAATTAGATACAAAGTATATTGAGATGAAATAAAGACTGGAAACCACCCCACTAAATAAATCTAAACAAAAGAGGTGGCTACCAAAAAAGAAGACAAAATAAAAAATATAGCTACAAATAAATAACAGAAAATATGAAGATAAATTAAATGATAGTAAACATAAATAAAAAAAGTACAAAAACTGTAGGGTTTCCTGATTAAGGAGATACTAATCCAAGAGTGAGAAAGTAGTTGCATGTTAGGTAGTGTCTTAGAAATAAATCAGTGGCGAGATTTTTAAGTCAGTAGAGGAAAGGTAGATCGAAGTGTTTATAGGTAGACTGGAGCAGATTCCACCAAGATATTGATTGATATATAAAAGAATTAATATCATAAAAGGTAGTGTTTATAGCAGGTTTACATAGAGATCCTGCTGATTTACCTATATAGTATTGATGGAATGGGATAATTTGGAGAAATGGAAAGAACTATAAACATGATCAGGAATTTTGTGAATGAATTAATGAATGAAAAGGATATTTAGGGTTCCTGCCAAATCAAAGATTGAAAGTAGACCAAGTTTAGAAAAGAGTGGATAAGAATGAATTCTAAAGGAAAAATAGTAATGAGACGAACTGCAGTTTTTTGAAGAAGGAGAATGCGTTTATCATTAGAAGATTCATGCAAGGCCCAGTCCAGGCATCCACATCGCATACGAGAGGAAAAGATTGCATGATAAACAGAAAGAGAAACAGATTCAAAAGATTCAGATGTTTTTCCAGGTGAGATCCTCGTCAAGATACACAAGATAAGAGATAAGAGTAGAAGCAAGGCAAAGAAGGAAGTTTATATTGAGGCTAAACCTGGTTAAATCCTGACAGGATCCTAGCCAGGATTTCAACAACAGAAGAGGAAGGCTAGAAGCGCAGTTTATAAAGCTAAATATGAAGTATATACAAGAAGAGGTTTGTCAAAGTTGAGAATTATTAAATTAGAAAGAAAGATTTACTTTTAAGGTGGTAAGGTGCTGAGGAATAGGGTCTGTGGAGTGTATGTGATGCACATATGGTGAATAAAAGTGAGATAATCTGTTTTCCCGAAATGGTTTAAACTGTCTGAAAAAAAAGCCCAACAACAACGACAATAACAAAAACAATTCTTCTATCTAATACAAGGCTGGGTCTTTAGATTAGTATTTTGGAGGCTAAAAGAGCTTAAATCTATCTACTTTATAATACTAAAAGAATACACGTGTTTGTCACGCCGGACAAGAATTGACAGGGTTCGTAGCACTTCTCCCAAAATATTTTCCCTGACTTTCCCTGATTTCAAAGTAAAAAGAGGTATCATTTTCCCTGACTTTTCTCTTAAAGCACCCTGTTTTCCCTGACTTTTTGCCTACTTAAACTGACACAGAATGAAGATAACATAACGTATCAATTTACAGGCTAGAGAAGGGATAAAACATTTCAAATTAAGATCAAATTCAAATTAAGATACTACAGAGTGTCAGTTAACTCTGAAACGAAAAAATACAAAATATTCATAGATGATTGGGTACTGTAGTAAACGAAATTATCGTTGAACAAAGTCAGTAATAGACTGTTATAAACAACTGTATGAAATTTTTCCCCGACTTTCCAGAAATTTCCTGTTAAAAATAGCTTTTTACCTGATTTTCCAGATGCTGTGAAACCCTGATTGAGTTTCTGGGATTGGTTAGTTGCTTTAGTAAATTTTTATTGATCAGAAGTGATATATTTATATAGTATATATACTGTTGTTAAATAAGAAATCATTGAAATCCATTGCTTATTTGTTGAAAGTAAATAAACATAGACAGGCTGTCAAGTCATGTATGTCATAAAAAATGACAAAAAATGACAAAAAATTTGACAAAAAATGACAAAAAATGAAAATTTTAAAGAATAAAATGGCAAAAAATGACATTTTTTTAACACTATTTCAATAATTTATCTCCACAACGTAACATACTAGTACAATTCTATGTGGAAAAATAAAAAATATGAACTATAGCTTGAAGATGAAATAGATGAAAACACAATGAAACCGGCTAAATCGGAAAAATCGGAAAGGCACTCCTTGATAAAGTAATTGTTATTCACGTAGTACGGAAAGGAACTAAATATTCTAGCAGCTGAACACTTTCTCAACAATGTAACTTTTTCCCTAAATCTTTATAAAGTATAGCTCTACTTCTTTTTATAAGACTTCATGAGTTTGTCAAAAGCACACTTTCTTTTGGATCCTATTTCAGTTCGGATCCTTTTCTGTTCAGACCTATGTTTTGATACAGCTTCCAGTTTCTTTGTTCCACTTTCAATCATCTCTCGTGCAACTTTAATTCCTACCATATCATTGTCTAAAATAGCTTTGTCTCAGTCCTGCTTTGCACTTTCTAACATTCGCTGGACAATTGCAAATTCGGATTCCAGCTCTTTTTCGTCTTTAAGCAACTGCTCTTCTTTCTTATCTAGAAATAGTTTTCTCTTCTCTGCCTTTTGAATAATCTCTTGCTGTTTTTGGCTGTCTTCAAGTTGTTTTTTCTCCAATTCTTTCTGTCTGCGTAATTCTTCTTTTTCCTGCTCCTTTCTCTCTTTAAACTTGGAATGTGCTTCTTGAACTGCTTTGACGACTTCTGTTACAAAGTATTAAATATAGTTGCAAAGCTAAATTATCAGGAAAAATGGTGCATTTTATCAAAGATATCTCTATTATGCTAAATAAAAATACCTTTCGATAAAGTATTCACATTGTGCGCTCCACCACATGACCTAGCATGTTCCTTGGCTAGTCGTAATGCAGAAATTGTTTCATTGGACAGCTTCGTTCGTTCAGATAACAACATGTTCTTGTTATCTGACAAACTGCGTTCTACTGCTGCATTACCATTATGTAGGCTAAGGTAACTTTTCACAACTTTACTAAGCAAGTTGAATTTGGGTGCCCCTGACTCTGCTTTGGTACTGAGAACTTGTGACTAGTAGGTGTCCAGTCGAATATTTGAGCCTGTTATTACTGTTATTACTGTTATTACCAAATCGAATATCAGATATTGATTTATGCTTGGGCTTCTCTGAGTGCTGCTTAAATGCCTGGAAGCCTTGACTAGAAAATTTTAACTCAGTATAACATAACAAACACTGTGCATACTGATCATTCTTTCTTTTGCACCAAAACTTCAGTTTAACTCCATTCTCATCTTCTCTTTCAAGCCAGCTATCACACCACTTCACCATCTTAATCTAACTATTTCAATCTTAATCTTACTAACTACAAAAAAGAATTACTTTTTAGTTTTAACTTTTAAGCAACTGAAGTTAAGCTCCACACAGATGAAGGAACACTTTCTTACCTCTTGCTTCTTACTCTAAACTATATAAAAGGTAAACTGATACAAGTTTTCTGATAATAACTGAACATAACTGACAATTTGGGCAAAAAAAATGAATAAAATGACAAAACCATAGAAAAAATGAAAAAAAATGAAAGCTCTTCAAAAAAATGAAAAAAATGAAAAAAATGACGCACTTGACAGCCTGCATAGACAAAATGAGGCTTTATTACTCTCGTGTATATAACTCTGATCCATTTCTTTAAACTTCCAATTAAAAAAAAAACAATTCCTGACAGGTTTGTCGCAGGAAATGATATGGTTTCCTTTCTTTAAATTGCAGGTTTAAAGAAAGGGTCAACAGCTATATATGGGAGTAAACTGCAATAAAGTCCAAAACAGTATTTATTACCTATGATATGATTTGTGATTAAAATTTGTTTGTTAAGGATCATTTCAAAATCATTAAGCAGCCAATATGTTTCAGCTATATACCAAAATTTGATTCACACAATAATTTGAACCTTCTGAAATAATCAGATTATTAGAATTGATAAAAACAATTATCTCTACGTAGAATAATTGAGAAAAATAATAATTGTCTCCACTCTACAATCTATTCTATAATTTAGGTACCAATCAATTCATTACATTATATCACCTATGTTATGAGCGCTCGCGTGAATATAGGAATCGGCGTGAATATAGGCTCTGCGTGAATATAGGCATCGACGTCAAAACTTTAAAAAAAAGGGATTAAACATTTTTCAATAGCAGATTAAAATGTTCAAATTATTCTGAATATGAGGCAGGACACAAAGGGGTGTGACGGAGTCAATTGTTATATACTGCAGACGGGGGTCAGTTGAGATTGAAGAAAGAACTCATGAAAAATGAAAATTATGCAAATTCGTGAATTTGTTAATTATCGTAGTCTCGTTTTGACAACGTCATCTTCAAATCTCAGATACGTACTTGATTATTCATTATTTAAATGGATTCATTGTGATTTTTACCATGGGACTTATCTTTAGCAAAGGTGTTTGGAACCGGTTACCGAAATAAGATACAACATTGGCGTAAAGGAAAAAGCGGTTTCCAAAACGGAATTCTTTTCCCCAAGTCGTATTGTGCTGACAGACCCCCGTGAGTATTAAAAAATAAAATTTTTCCAGCATCGCATTTTCAAATTTCATAACTTATACTGTTTAATAAAATTGCCACCGTAAAAAATTTTGAGATTAGAAAACAAAACAAGTTAAAATTTTAAACAGAAGCTTTTCAGTTAATAAACAATTGTTAAGGATCATTTTTATATACCACAATCAATTCATTATTACATTATATAGGTTAGAGATAAAGAAAGTGCAGATCAGAGGCTCTTTACAGACAGTGGCTGTGTCTTAAATCCTAAGTTCCTAAGTGCAAAATTTCTCAAAACATATTCTCAATTCATACTTTACTTTTACTACACTTTTCGTTTTGTTCATCTTTCATCATTTCAGCCACGATCATTTTTTTTTACTTTTCAGTGATTTACTTTTTTCTGGAAATCAAATAGGATTAATCATAGGGGTCTCCTGCCATTTGATCATTTTTCAAATTGATTTAATTAAAACTTAACAATTAGTATCTATTTTATTCTGCAATTCAAAATGTTATCTTAGTCATCCTGTTAAACAGCCATATTTACGAAACAGTAATGCCGATCACACGTGAACCGAATAAGATGTCAGGCTATCCGACGAAGATGCGAGGCTATCCGACGAGGATGCCAAGCTATCCTATGGGGATGCCAGGCTATCCGACGAGGATGCTAGGCTATCCTATCACATACAGAAGATGCCAGGCTATCTTAAAAAGATGTCAAGCTATCCTAACAAGATGTCAGGCTATCGGATAAGGAATCGGGCTTATATAACGTCTCACATTTTTTTGTTCCTTTGTGTGAGCAAATTTGAGAAGCACTGAAGTATAAACTTTATATCACTTGCACGTGTTCCTATTTCAGAAGGTCCTTTTGTGACATAAGGAACATTTTTTGAGGTTCCCTTGGGTCCTTTATAGATTATTTGAAATGCATGCGTTTTAATATGAATGAAAAGTCCTTGGAAGACCGATATTAACTGTCCTAAACGGTCTACGTTGTTCTGTATTCTACTAAATTACACTTTATGCGTAAGGACAGCTTTGTTCCGTTATATGCAAGCCAAAATGTTCCTGTTTGCGTTTCCATTATAAAGATCACGCAATCATGTAAAATACGGAACACGAGTGGAAAACCCTCAAGAATTTCGGCTGACCACTTTAATTCGGTCTGTCAAGTTCCGCAACTTAGCAATTAAAATCCAACTTTTTGATTGGTTGAAAGTCACATGATACCTAATTAAGAAACTTGCATAAAACGGATCGTGTTGATCTTCTGATTCACTAATCGACAAAGATGTCGAAAAGACGTATCTTATCAAAAAAGGTGTGGCAAAAAGCTGTTGGAAACGAAAGAAAACCGAAAAGATTATGTTTAAAAGCCAGTGACAACGGAGTGTACATATGCCCAGTAAAGTCATGTGAAAGTGAAGGATTTAAAACGCAAAGGGGTTGTAGAAAGCACGTTTATATAAAGCACGGTTGGTTTTACTTTTTTGACGACAAACCTGACGTTACTACCATATTTCCAGAAGTAGCAACTCGTCTCTCCACTCAAGAGAAATTCAAACGAAACAGCACGTCTTCAATGCCCACGTTTCCAAAAAACTGTAATATTGGCAAATCAATCACTAAATGGTTGCAGAGTCCTGGTGGAGGAGGCAAAAGCCTATGTCAAGCAGAACAAATAACAGCGAAAGTACTGAAGTATGCAAAATTCTGTTGTGCGGACGTTTCGTCTTCATGGGAAATGCCGGAATGCGTATTAGACTATTGCATTGGATCGGTAACGATGCTTTCTGATTTTTTAGACTACCTGAAGGACCCGTGGAAAATTGGTCGTTCAGGTATTATTGGCTATATGAACGCTATATCTCATACGCTCGATTACAGAAGGAGTAATGCTATCAAATCCGAGAACATATCTGTATTTATCGCAGCCGAAATATATCTAGACAGAGTGAAAAAGTGCTTAGCAAAGCAAATGAAGATTGAATGGAACACGATTTTAAGCATGGAATATCTTTCAAGTATCAACTGCTGGGCAACGTTTGAAGACATGCAAAATGTAATTCCATTTCATGCTGACAAGTTTTCTCAAATTCTACTTAATGCTAGATTTGAGACGGCCGTTGTTCCGGCACACGATTTATCGTTTTGTACTTCCTTCGTTGTAGCAGTTTTATTTTTGATGGTAAAGGCAAGTCGACCGATGTCATATCAGTACTTAACTGTTAAAATGGTGCTCGATGTTGGAAATGAAGGCGGAATAATCGATCAAACTAAATTCAAGACAAATTATAAATATGGATTTGACAGTCTCATTATTTCAAGGAGAGTTGTTGATATTTTAAATGGATATATAGCTTGTATAAGGACACGATTAAACCCTGTTTGTGACTACCTTTTAATAACCAGGAATGGCACACAGCTCAAGCAACTTAGTGACGTATTTGGTCGAATTGTTTACCAAGCCATTGGAAAATACATAAATCCGACACGATATCGACAAATTATCGAGACAGAAAGTATTTCCAAACTGACAGAACAAGAACAAGCCGCTCTATCACGTGACCAAAAACACACATCACATGTAGCAAGAATTCACTATCAGAAAATGCAGTCAGCTGAAGTTGCACGTCAAGGGCAATTGTGTATGCAAAAACTGAAGGCGAAAGACATGGGGAGTGATTCGCCCCATAATATTAGCACCATCGCCGATATTACGACATTCACCGTCAACCAAATCAGCAGAGATAGCAATAATCGAGATGCAAGGATCGAAAACCCAACTTTTGATGCACGTCTAAATTCTGCTCCAAACAAGAATATGTTTTGCGGAGAAATAGCGAAAAACAATGTTTACAAACGCCAAAATAAAGTTTCGTTTTCGTCTGTAGAAGATTCTTTTTTATCATATGGCATTAAAAAGTATGGCGCTGGTAAGTGGACGGCAATATTGCGCGATCCAGATTATTCCTTCCATTCTTCACGAAAGCCAAGTACTTTGATGGTCAGAGCAAAAACGATAAACTTGATATGACATTAGCTATATCTACTATGTTTGAGTTTATTCGGATAGATACACCGAAGTTTAAACATTTATAGTTTGTCTATGTAAAAATACCTTCTCTTTCGTTTAACAGTTGCTTTACAAGCATGTTTTTTAAATTTCATAAAGGTATCTTGACGAAGACTGGTGAGATAATTTCAAATCACCCCTTGAACATAAAAGAAAAAGATTGTTTAGAATCGATATTGGCCGCTCGGAAAATAACGGGACCAAGAAAGTTTCGCTTTGCAAAAATACGTCAGAGTGAAGGTTTAATGGCAAAACTTATCTTCATCAGAAGGCAAAACCAGCTGTTTCTATACAAAGACATTGTAGTAACACTGACAATTTGTAATGTATCTTCAAAAAAGAAAACATCACAAACAATATGCTGAAAAATATGTCTCCTTCTTGAATATTCCTTTTTTTTCCCATAAAAATTCCTTTTGACCAAATAGTTAACAGTCCCTTCAGTGACCAAGTTGCCTTGTGACGCCTTATGGCACCTTCTGACATCTAGTTACACCTTCTTACACACTGTTACCCGAATTCGAACATTGATGTTAAGTTTTGGCCAAGTAGTTACCAGTCCCTTCAGTGACCAAGTTGCCTTGTGTCACCTTATGGCACCTTCTGACATCTAGTTACACCTTCTTACACACTGTTACCCGAATTCGAACATTGATGTTAAGTTTTGGCCAAGTAGTTACCAGTCCCTTCAGTGACCAAGTTGCCTTGTGTCACCTTATGGCACCTTCTGACATCTAGTTACACCTTCTTACACACTGTTACCCGAATCCGAACATTGATGTTAAGTTTTTGGCAAGTAGTTACCAGTCCCTTCAGTGACCAAGTTGCCTTGTGTCACCTTATGGCACCTTCTGACATCTAGTTACACCTTCTTACACACTGTTACCCGAATCCGAACATTGATGTTAAGTTTTGGGCAAGTAGTTACCAGTCCCTTCAGTGACCAAGTTGCCTTGTGTCACCTTATGGCACCTTCTGACATCTAGTTACACCTTCTTACACACTGTTACCCGAATCCGAACATTGATGTTAAGTTTTGGCCAAACAGTTACCAGTCCCTTCAGTGTCCAAGTGGCCTTGTGACACCTTATGGCACCTTCTGACATCTAGTTACACCTTCTTACACACTGTTACCTGAATTCGAACATTGATGTTAAGTCTTGGCCAAATAGTTACCAGTCCCTTTATTGACCAAGTTGCATTGTGACACCTTATGGCACCTTCTGACACCTTATTGCACCTTGTTACACCTTATCACCGCCAACCACACGGACATGAATATGCAAGTTTGTGAAATCATGTAAGAAGCTGTAACAATGTGTAATAAGGTGTAATAAGGTGTCATAAGGTGTATTAGACCAACCTTGTCCTTTAGTGTCTTGGAAACAAGGTTGTCTACCTATGTGGGCAGCTCAATTTCGGTAACAAGGTGTAAGAACGTGTAACAAGGCGTAATAAGGTGTCATAAGGTGTATTAGACCAACCTTTTCATTTAGAGGCGCGGAAACTAGGTTGTCTACCTAATGACACCTTATTACACCTTATTACACCTTGTTACACCTTGTTACACCTTGTTACACCTTGTTACACCCACAACCATCCGAACATAAACATGCAAGTTTGTGAAATCACGTAAGAAGCTGTAACAAGGTGTAATAAGGTGTAATAAGGTGTAATAAGGTGGATTAAACCAACCTTCTCCTTTAGAGTCATGGAAACTAGGTTGTCTACATATGTGGGCAGCTCAATTTCGGTAACAGGGTGTAAGAACGTGTAAGAAGGTGTAATAAGGTGTCATAAGGTGTATTAGACCAACCTTTTCATTTAGTGTCTTGGAAACAAGGTTGTCTACCTATGTGGGCAGCTCAATTTCGGTAACAAGGTGTAAGAACGTGCAACTAGGTGTAATAAGGTGTCATAAGGTGTATTAGACCAACCTTCTTATTTAGAGGCGTGGAAACTAGGTTGTCTACCTAATGACACCTTATTACACCTTATTACACCTTGTTACCCCTTGTTACACCTTGTTACACCTTGTTACACCTTGTTACACCTTGTTACACCCACAACTACCGGAACATAAACATGCAAGTTTGTGAAATCACGTAAGAAGCTGTAACAAGGTGTAATAAGGTGTAATAAGGTGTCATAAGGTGTATTAGACCAACCTTCTACTTTAGAGTCATGGAAACTAGGTTGTCTACCTATGTGGGCAGCTCAATTTCGGTAACAAGGTGTAAGAACGTGTAACAAGGTGTAATAAGGTGTCATAAGGTGTATTAGACCAACCTTCTCATTTAGAGGCATGGAAACAAGGTTGTCTACCTATGTGGGCAGCTCAACTTCGGCAACAAGGTGTAAGAACGTGTAACAAGGTGTAATAAGGTGCCATAAGGTGTATTAGACCAACTTCCTTATTTAGAGATTTGGAAACTAAGATGGCAATATGTTTTCCTGATTTGAATTTCGGGAAAAAGGAATAAAGTGGAACGGGAATTCTTCATGTTACCAAAGAGAAAATTTGCGAAACAACGAAATGCCTTTTTGTATTTAATCTTCATCACTGATGACAATCACATCTGTTGTTTTTACACATTGTACAAATCGTTTCGAGTTATTTTCTTCTTCTTTGTTTACTTTAGTAACCATATCCACATCGGAATTTTCATCCGAATCGTCTCAAATGTCCACTGTATACGTTGGAATGATTTTCATGACAAACATTCTAATGCCTTCTTGGACTTGTTTCTCACCATATGCAAGTGCTTTCCAATCGACGAGTAAATGTCTTTCTTTCCCGATCTTCCCTGATAAGCCATGCATCATACATGGAATCTGTTTCGGAGCATTCAACATCGGATCGCATTTCGAAGATATTGAACACACTACATGTTAAAAGTGGAAAGATCTCTTCCCAGGCATGTTTTGCAACTTGCAAAACCTTCGTCATATAATGAACATCTATTCCAAAATAACCTAACTGCGCAGACATGATACTTCTTTACCATCGGTGCAACTATATATGACTTAAAGCATTTTCAATCCATTTGCTTCTTAGAGCACTTTTTGACACGTAAGATTTCATTCCGTAAACTCTTTCAAACACTTGTTGCATAGAGGAACAATTTTTTTCTTGAACGGATATTCTTGTTATTATTATTATTATTATTATTATTATTACTAGCATGTAGCTTTAGCTAAAAGTGCCCCCGCGCTCAAGCATTGCAATTTGTACACACAGCAAGCTATACATTAACAACAGAAACAAAAAGAACTGTTTTGGTTGATTTGGGACCTGATAAGTGTCATACGTATATGCTTAAATATACGTATGAATAAATCTAAACTTAAACAGATGAAAATCTGCACAAAACTTTGTGACTTTTTGTTATCTCTCAGGCCTAAGTCACACTGATGCTAATATGCCTTTCAAAAAGTGTAAATAAGGCTTAACAAGTAATATCAGAAAGTATTTGCTACAAACAAAAGAAAAGTGTGAACTGAAACCATGGATACATATTTTATAATGAAAATAAGATTTGTTAAAGAAATTCTGTAAGACCCAAAAGAAAAAAAAACAAAACTTTTTCAGAAAAAAAATTAAAGTGAAAAAATCCGTAAGAAATCTGAGTTTCAAAACAAAAAATAGCCAAAGTTTACATAAAAAAATATAAAAAGGTTTTATTGATCATGATCATACTAGGTTTGTTGAACAGTTAAAGAAGAAAAACACGAAGAATGACCATTTTGTAATATGGGTTTCTTGCATACACAAAAATCCAATTAAAATGGCAAAATCCACCAAAAATCAGTTCATTGAATAAAATCTATTAAATGAAAGATTTAGAGCTAAAACATATGCAAACATAAAATGTATGGTTGGCAAAATTTCAGATTTCAAGCTGTGCTTCAAAATCCTTGTTGTTCACTTCACTAAAACAACGCATATAAAAAATGTTTAATTAATTTTAGCATACGCACTTTTTAAATAACATAATACAATATAATAATAAATTAGGAAAGAGATACGAAAACAAATTCTGTTTCCCACTTACAGTACCATGCTTTGAAACAGGGAAAAAAGCAAAGTCAGCTAATAATTGTATTCCACCGTGTAACGTCAACACGAAAGTTGGAAGATGATGATTATGATGATGATGATGGATGATGATGATGATGATGATGATGATGAAGAACAAAATCGGAAACTGACATTCGCCTATCTCGTGAAACTACTATGCCTCCTCGCTCGCTTACGCTCGCTAAGGGGGCAATTATAAAAAAATACACAACAAGATTTGCGAGAATTTTATCTGAACCTATTGTCGGTATAAACTTAGTCAATTCGGTATATCTTTCCTCGCACCACACCTGTGGAATATCCTAATAGCATCCACAAACACTTCTCTGGATTTCAAAGCTGACCAAAACTTTAAACAAAAACTTAAGGCTATCCTCCTGATATTGTCTATGAATGTTTAGAGACTACGGATTTTTAGAGACTACATCGATGGTACATTATCGAATTCTGACTAAATATCTCCACAAGAACAAGCAAAATAGGTTCTCGATGATAAGATCACCGTGATCTTCTACGAGTTTTCCTTGTTATTTATGAGTTTACGAGAATATCCACTTAACATATTTAATTATAGAAACTGTAGCGTCTTTATGTTGTATTAAACGTCCTGCAAATAGTTGTAAGGTGATGTATTACCAGCTTGTTAACTTATTATTATCTGAAAATATACCTTCGCCACCTTTCTTAAGCTCTTACCCGGTTCTCTCTTTGATAAGAAGGCGATGAGATGTTGCAGTATAATTGACTCATATATTGAACAAAGTCACGTGACAAAATTGGGCATAGATTGCGTGCATGTATAATTGAGAAATTTTTACTATCTTATGTCTTAATCAACATGTACAAACTTCTGACCTTATAACAAAATTGAGGCAAGCATTTCCGGAAGTTAAAAAGGATTACCTTATTACACGAAATTAACATGGGGATTAATTAACGCGGATTTTAAAAATCCGCCTTAATTAAAACCGTGTTACTTTGTGCCCCTCATAATTCAACCGCCCTCATTATTTTGTGATATTTTCAATTTTTGAAAGCAAATTGCTTAAATGCAGGAAAAACGACAGGTTTTCTATTTTTTGTGACAGTAATATAACGGAATAGAATATATATATAAAAATACAAACATAACGAGTCATTCGCACAGTTGAATGTGCTTTGAACTTAACTTAATCGTATGACAGACATTAGAGCACGCACACTGTTTGTATTTTTCTTTCTTGTGCTTTCTTATGTAGGTACCCAGGCGGCAAAATTGTTAAAAAGACACTCTGACGGAGAGATTTTTTATGGAATGTCCATATTTATATAGAAATACGCTCCTTCGCAGAGATTTTTTAACAAATGTACCGGCTGGGTAATATACTACGACTTTGGTAACTCTGTAAACATTGAAGGTTTTGATTTCAGTTCGGTATTCGAAAATGCACCTTCCAAATCACTTGAACTAATCCAGAGTCAAAACTACAAAGATCAAAATCCGCGTTAATCTAATACCATTTATAAATTACAGTCCTTGAACCGTGTTAATTAAAGCACACTTTTAGAAAGTCTCTTCGTCCATCCGCAATAATTTGTGACCGCGTTAATTTATAGCGCGTTAAATAGTCCGCTTGTTAATTTCGCGTATACTGTTCACACTCAATTGAGACGTTTCGAAATAAAATGTTCTTATTATACCGTATCACGAGGACAGGATTAAAGATATCGCCATTAGCTGCTAACATACTCCGCGCATCCATTTTTTAGTTTGGCAAGGACTTAGGGTTATAAAATTAACCTATAGAAAATACGTCCTTAACTGGATAATTGGACTTATATACCCAAATTAAAAAGGGTGTTCATGTCTCATGACTGTGGATTTTGATGTAAATTCGTCAAGCCATGTCACGCGTGACGTCAGTGGGAAATCATCCTAATTGCGTATCATAATTAGCCAAATTAGTTCTTTAAATCAATGTTTTTAAACTGATTTGTGATGAACTTGAGGTTTTAATTAAAATTTGAAAATCAGCTTGTACAATGCAAGGAGTGATTTAAAGTCTATACTAACCCGATACTTCATCAAGAGAATGAACAGATCCGAAAAATCCGAAAAATCAAGTTATGTTCAAGTTCAAGTCTATTTGCCAAACTCGTTACACGAAGAACTGTAATTACTTTTGGATTCCTTTTTTTAACTGAATCAACTCAACATCTACCTCAGAGATCATCTACTCTTATCTATTCCTGTATCAAAAGAAACATCATCACTTAGCACGCTTATTTCAAATGTTGATGTGAAGTTTCTAATGACTTTGAACAACTCTACAAAGTTGTATATAAAACCCTACAAATATTTAGCAATATACATTCGTGCAAACAAAACATGATTTTTAGGAATTTGGCTAATAAACACAGTCAATCTTCTGGTCTGCATTTTGTAAATTTTTTTGTTTGTTTATGCGATCGTTTGAATTAAACCTACAATATAGTACATCTATACATCTATACATCTATGCATCTATACATCTGTCGCATTCGACATTACTAGTAATCTCGTTTTTTTAAGAAATGTATTTAGAAATTCATAATTAGTAAAAATGTATTTCTACGAAATTTCAGTTTTTTAGCAGACACTTCTTTTACCTCCTCATGCCTTATAAGCAAAGTAAAAAGCGCTTGGGTCCAACATCACCCAGCACTACTTTATTGGTTTTGTACTTCCTTTTCTGAGAATCCAAACTTCAAAGTAGCCCCTAGTTCACAGCAGTTTGCAAATCAGTACCCCTAGGTTGGTCAGTCATGCTAGATAGTTTAGTTCGGTGAGAATATATATCGATAACCATGATGAAACGCTATCAGATTGGTTGGATGGTTATCCCCATGGTTATAAGATAACATACATTGACGCTATAGAATGAAGATGAAAAGCAAAAACACTAATTGGGACATTTCTGAATTTTCTGGTTCATGTGCTATATGTATTTTAACACAGAAAATTAAATGTTTGAGTAGATGATGGAGAGGCGGATAGCAAATCAATTTCACCTAGCTAATTACGTCAAGACCTATGATTTGCATTGGATAAGAAAATCACAATAAACAATGAAGGAAAAGAAGCATTAAAAACAAGGTTTTTACTGATGTTTTGGATATTATGTTAGGATCTATGAAATTAGATTAAATATTTAATTTTATTATGCTTCTGAGAAATTAAGCAACCGATTCGGAGAAATCGGAAATAATGTGTTTGAAATGTTTTGAAGTGGATTGGTATTTCATGACACCATCATAGTTGAAATACAGTATAACCGTTAATTGGGACTCTCAAGCTACTGAGAAAATATGTCCCAATTGGCGAATGTCCCAGTTAGCCAAAACTGCAGCGAATGTCCCAGTTAGCCGAAACTGCATATAAGTGGGACTTTCACAAAAAAAACCCGAAAATCTCCCAGTTATCGAGAATTGTTAAAATCTTAGAGTTTTTAAAAATTCAGTATACAATTATGAGTATGGGAAGGTTAATAATAAACAAGGAAACATAGATTTGCAATCATTTTCATTGACATACCTTCATCAACTGAACATGGAAAATTTAAATGATAATAGAAGGAAGTCAGTCATTGTTTTGGAAAACCTTTCATTTCCAATTCAACTAATCTTTGAGGATTTTCAGCTCGACAGTGACAACTACCATCGATTAATTCGTCAACATAACAACGACTTCGTGTTGGCTATGAACACGATGGGAAAATGCTTGCAAAGATATCTTTTTCAGATGTCTGACATCATCAAAAGGTGCAACATCCTCAGCAGTGACATCTGCAAATGTTTTATTCAGACTACTTTAATCGGATTGATTATTGCGAGATTAATTTTCGCGACTTCAAAAACTCGCGAAATTTTTTGGATTTATTTTCGCGGTCAAAAGCAGAAAGAAAAGAGGAAATGCTCTAAGAATGTCATAGCAACCGAGAAAAATCCATGGACATAAGAAAAATGTTTCTTGAAGAATGCAAAACAGTGCCTTCACAAAAGAAAAAACAAGAAGAAAATGTCATCACTTTAGATTAGATTAGATTTAATTTAGTGATGTAGCACTTTTTAAGGGAAAATATTCAATTAACTTGTGTTCATTTTGTCATTTCTTGATCCAATTAACAAACACAAGGAAATTAAGCAACAAAAAAACAACAAAAAAAAACTGGATTTATTTTTGCGAAGGGGTAGTTTGAGAAATTTCGCGTGGATTTATTTTTGCGACCTGACGATTTTACGTGTTTTCGCGATACAAACTTTCGCGTATATGTCTACATCGCTTATATATTTATGTCTATGTCGTTTATTATGTGAAGTTGCCTAACACATCGAGCGGTTGTTGATATTCGGTTGTCTAAGGGGAAATATTAGTCGCATTTTGGGTCGTATAATTGTCCACAATAATTTCTCAGTCACTTTTTAACTCCTCAGCAAAAATTATAAAAGAAACCTTATCATTTGACCATGAACATCTTCATTTCATAATATGTTCAAAATAACCTCTCTTGTGGTATTAAATTCAATTCCACCCTGTTGTACACACAATAACTGATAAAAGTTTCGCATTTTTGGGGAAATATTATAGTCACATTTTTGCGAATCTTGTTCAAACTTTGTTATATATTTGGTCACGTGCGGTATTCAGTATTATTTGGGAAGTTTTAGTCCTCGTTTTAGTTTGAGACCAAACAGGGTTTCACAGTACCACAGGCTAGTTCCCATGAACATTTCAAGAAGATCATAACGACCTTTCTGACCGAGGGTGAGAAAGGTCCCATTCCGCATCAGTAGAAAACGCTATAGTGGAATTTGTCCGAATAGTCCGAATTTGTCCTAGCCGAACCTTAACTCTTACCCTAATCCTCAACCTAATATAACATAATATATAATATAATAATAATATATACCGATGCGGAATGCGAACTTTCTCTGTCTGATGTACGGGAATTTCCCATCACCAGTATGTCATTAGTAAAACAACAGCTATTATTTATCATTGTGATTTGCCTAACAACATATGGAGATAAACATGCAAAATAATTAAGCTTAGTTTGGATTTATTTAATGACGTTTTCAATAGGTGGTTGGAGCTATTCACAATTAAATTCTTTTCATAAAAATAAAATCAGCACGAGACTTGTATCATGGGGAAACAGAATCAGCTTATAAGAAAATACAATCGACAACCAATGGGTATGCTTATATTTGAAGAATCTTTTGTTTGGGAAAAGGAGTTGTCGAAACTGCTATTATAAAGCTATACGTTGGCAGTTTTAGATATATTTTTCAGTCAAGATTAAGTCAGGTACAATAGATATCTACAGTTTTTATATATACAAGACGAATTGTAAGTGAAGCTTTATGATTGATCGTGAACATCTTCACTTCATGATAAATACAAAATATGTTGAGTTCGACAATTAGTAATTTTTCATTTGAAATCTCTCCAGTTTAAAGGTTATTCGCTTTTAAGCGTAGGCAATTGTTTGGTTTACACATTCTATCTATCTATTTATCTGTGTTGTTTTTTTGCCGTTTTCGGAGTGTTTGTTTATTCAGAACAGTAAATGACAGACCCAAAACTCTATGCTAAATGTACTAAAAAAAGCCACTTTCAATATATTAATTCATAAAATTATTAATTTTTTTATACTTTTGAAATACTTTTAGAAGTTATTTGATCCGTTTTATATTTTAAACTTCCCAAGTCTATCCAATACACCTTTCCAGAATTTCAGTTTAAACTCTAAACTGTGACTGAATTTCATATCTAACCTCGTTTTAATGCGATTCATTGTTCCACTGATTTCATTACTTTATAACTTAATAATAGTCTCTATTATTCTCAATTCCCACTCCAATAATTAGAAGCATTTTAAATATTAAAAGCGAGGTTAGACACGACAACTCGGCCAAAATGCATCGTTTAAACTGAACAGACATTCGGGAAAGGTCTATTCAAAATTTCTATTATCAAGTCCGTAAAATATGCACAGAGAGCAGGTGGAATGTTTTCCAACCGATTTTGTTTATGTTTTGAAGAAATTGTAGAAGTAGCGTCGTAGAAACTTTGAAGAAGAATTTTAAGACTTCTTTCATGTCTTTATCTACTATTGCAATCGAAATATTATCATGAGAACATTCCTTATAGAGGAAGTATTGATGTTTAGCTGACTCTGGGAAAAATTCTTGAAAACGAAGATGAAGATTTGATTTCAACAAAACTGTGCTGTGAAAAAATCTTTCAATATCACAGCAGATTTGATCATGAATAGACGAGGTCTTCGGTTTTTAAACGAATTTGACATATTTTAATAATTTGGTTGTAATAGATTTAATAGTGTTAGGTCAATTCAATAGTGAAAGTCTTCAATCCGTTCTATCAAATATCTTTTTATTCTCCATGTGAAATCATATTTTGGGAATTGTGATATACCTGTTCTCACATAAGCGACAAGAAAAGAATGGAGTCATGTCATGTTGTCATTTGGCATTTGCAACAAGGGGAGTATTTTAAAGAAACCTTTTCCACACTCCCTTAAATGTCTCTCAACTTTCAATTTTTCGTACTCGGGTTGTCTTTATGTTGTCTATAAACTTTTACACGATCTCTAAGTTTTGTCTTGCTATTTCCTGTTTCCTCGATGTATTCTTCCGCACAGGTTGGACAAATTATAACATATATATGATTGGAGTTGTTTATGGCAAGCCGATTGTAGCAATATTCAATGAAGATATTTATTCAACTATTCAACCAATCTTTCAACTATTCAATCAATAATTCAACCATTCAACCAATATTTCAACCATTCAATACTAATTCAACTATTCAACCAATATTTCAACTATTCAACCAATAATTCAACCGTTCAACCAATATCTCAACTATTCAACCTAAATTCAAAGCCTTTTCAACCTGCACATAGGCCAGTGGTCGCAACATTGTTGCATATAGTCGAGTGTGATCTACAAAATGACTGATACAGACGTGCTATATAATGAAAGAATTCTTTTTGATTTCTTTGAGTCTGTATTAGATCGGGCATTAGATTTAGTTAATAATGCTTGCTACAGACTGTCGGTCAATTACAATGAAGTTTGTTTCATTACATACATCCAAATCTGTTGATTCCTCTGTTAAATCAAGTTTTCTACCCTTAACAATATGTTTCTGCATATAACTCAAAATTTCTACAGGATTTTGCCAATTTTTACATTTGTCAATGAGCATTTTAATATCCATTTCAAATGAAGTTACTGAGTCAGATTCTGTAGAAGTATTGTTGGAAGCAGGTTCGTGTATATTGGCATTTTCATTAACTGGCTCCAAACGCAGCTTCGACTCATGTCCTGGATGTGTTTCATTTGAGTTTGAGGTACTATCAATCCAAGGAATTGGACTCCTGTTGGAAGAGTTCGTCGGGGATACAACATCATCATCATCATTATCAACATTCAAGAGAAAGTCAAATCCATCTTTTAATTTGACATATAAACTCCCCTGACCTGTCAATAATTTCAGTTGCTTATAATCAAACTGGAACTGGCTACTGGTAATCGGTTTACTCAGTTTGCGACGTGTGGCCTTTAAAAACTCGAAGTCTATTGATGAAACTTGTGGGTATTGAGTATTAACAGCTGCTGTTAGACAATCACGAACTTGCTTTTCATTAAAGTTTCTAGTGATTTGGATAAATCCACGAATAGCAATATTTTCTTCAGAGAATACAACTGGATAGTGAGCTTCTTCATCGACAGAAAGATTGTATAATAAAACAAATTCCATTGGAATGAGCTCTTCTGGCTTGGCCTTCTTTTTAGGTATAGATGTTGTTGCTGCCGATAATGCACGCAACCTTTGACGCTGGCTCAGTCTGCTGAAATTCCCGTTTCTATAGGAAGCAGTGATTAATAGTTCTGGCAGAGGAAACGATGCTTGATACTCGATTCACATCAAAATTAGCATTAGTTGCATTTCCTCCAGTGTTAACATTAGAAATGACAAGTGGTGCACGAATACTGCTTTCTCCTGAAGCTGGTAGCACTAGTTCGTCACATAAGTTGGAAGCTTTTCTTAAGCAGCTAGCTAGCTCACGAAGTCTTGAGTCGGCCATTTTTATGTTTATGCTCGATGCGATTCCCGCGCGAAAACACTATACGCAAGACTGTTGGTAAACGTTTTTTTATATGCAGGTTGAATTAGTATTGAACGGTTGAATTATTGGTTGAATAGTTGAAATATTGGTTGAATAGTTGAATTAGTATTGAATGGTTGAAATATTGGTTGAATAGTTGAATTATTGGCTGAATAGTTGAATTATTGGTTGAATGCACATTGAATAGTTGAATCAATGTTGAATATCTTGTTGAATTATATTGAATAGTTGAATAAATATCTTCATTGAATATTGCTACAATCGGCTTGCCATAGTTGTTGCAATTAAATGGAGTTTTGATGGTAAATGTTTTGTTAATGTTCTTAAATGAATGTTGGTTGGTAGTTGCAGCATTCGCATCTTTTATTACCACATTTTGATTTTGGTTGTCTTTTACTTCTTATTAGTTCTGCCTTGTTAAATCCATTGACGTTGTTTGCTTTTAATGTATTTGAGGATGATTTTATTAGGTCTGATACGTTTTGGTTGTATGGATTACGAATTGTAACAAAAGCTAGTATATCGTTTTCTTGTTTTAATTTTGGGTTTGCGTAAAGTTTCTTCATTAATGTTTAGTCCTTTCTCAAAACCTTTATCTATTATTGCTTTAGGAAACTTGTAGGATAGTTAATTTTCGCGGAAATCTAACAAGTGTTTTATTTTTGCTTCTGAGTTTTCTACAATCGTGCATATTCTCCATGCAAGTGTGAATGGTATCTTAATTCTGAAATGTTTAGGGTGACATGATGAAAAGGCAAGGCATCGTCTTGTATCCATTGCTTTATGGTAGAGGTCCATCCAAATTTCATTCTTGTTCCGTTTTAGTAGCAAGGAAGGAAATCTCATTTTCACTGTATTCCATTGCAAATTGGATGTTTCTGTTTATAGAGTTCCAGTAAGTCGTCTGGTTTTATTTTAGTTTGATTTAGTTTTGTTTCACAGTCATCTAAATGTCCGCTCCAATTTTCTTCTATGAATGTGCCTAATTCCAAGCCCCATTTTAATTTACATCTTTTATAAAATTTTATTTCAAAGAAACTCATAGTTAGTGAAGCATATGTTGGTGCAAATAATGTACCCATGGCGGTTCCTTTAATCTGGTTAAAAAATGTCATTGAAAGTACAATTATTATTTTCGAGAATAAATTTGATCCCATTAAGTATAAATTCATTGGTAAATCGCGCATGCAAAGATTCTGAGAAAGTTCTGAGCCAATGTATTGCTTCTAGTCCGTATGAGAAATGGTCTGGGAACGAGCAGCTGTTTATTATCTTTATTTATTTATTCTGTTCATTATCTTTAAACATATTTACTCTACACAAAGGTTAATGTCAATATGGACACCTGCTGGAAACATAAAACACAATTAAAACAGATTCTCGATTTATGAAGTTCATAATATAGCCGTTTCTGTAAAAAGTAGTCGTTCATGACCTCGTGGAAACAGGAAAAAAAATTATAAAGAAAAATATTTTCAGAAGGACGCGAACAATTGTTTATGATGATTCAAAGCGTAAATGACATTATTTCAAAATTGCACTTAGACATGAATGAATGAGTGGATTCATATCCCTGTGAAGAAGCAGTGATAGTGATTGATCACATTAGTAAGTAAGTAAGTAACGGGAGTTTTTAGTCCTTGGGCTTCCATCCGTAACGGTTGGTTCTTCCGCCCGCCGACTTGTAGTAGTTGACTTAACGCTAGAAATACGTTAGCATTGTTCTTACTTGCAAGAAGACCGCAGTCAGTCGATGTGGATGGCTTCTTTTTATTTAGTTGATAAAATCTCCTCTTTCCTTAGAATATGGATAATTTTTGGAGTTGCTTTGGTGAGTTTGAAATGGTTGTTGAATATCGTATAGGTAAACCCAAATGTTACTCATGGCTTACAGATGACGAAGTGATTTTTAATAACTATCAGCCATGTACCTTTGTAACCCATGTCACTACACTGGAGAATGCATTTAGTATTGTGAGAAAAGATGGAATTATCTTGAAACCCGTTGATGATTATTCAGTAATTAGCAAACACGAAAGAAAACATCCGCTGCGCAATGTGCCAGTGATGTGGCTATCACCAACTATTGATGGAATCCGCTTTGATGCTGGTAGGAACAGATACGGCAATGTCAAATTCGATACACAAATTGACAATTGGAAAGACCTACATTTTTACTTGATCGAGTATTTGGATTATACGAAGGAAAGAATTGTACGAAAATTGATTTCCAAAAAGAAACAGAAGGAATTACGGGAATTTGATCCATTCAGCGATACCAAAAGCATTCCTATTCGCATCATTGATGGCGTGTTGTACAAACCAACTCACTACGGAATCTATCCTCCCAGCAAAGAAAGGAAGAGAAAAAGGATAGAAGAAAGGGTAACTCTGGAGGTGCTTTTTGATTGGTACGAAGAAATAACATCAATGACATACGTTCGGTGCGGATCCCCAAAAGTAATCGTTGAAAATGATGAAGTGATCGGAGAAAGACAAGTATTCAATCACGATTTTGGTCGCCTTTTGTATGTTTACTTGGTGATAGAATGTCGAATGTCGAATAATAGAGCTTCATTTATGAGAGTTTCTTAAGGAAATTTGACGGGCAATTTGAATTTGTTCGTAAACGGGAGCTTTTCGAATTATAGACCTTCGGATAAGAGAGTGTCAACTGTATATTTATTTATCAACGGGTAATCGAGCAGCTGATAAGTCTATCTTTCTATCGTGTGCGAAATGACTAAACTTCTAAGACTTATCGCATCACTACAACCAAATAAGTTAATTGCTTTAATAAGAAAGGGAAACTAATCACAGTAATTTCCTCTTTCTATTTTTCCCTCTTTTATTATGGATGACAATGTTAATGGAATGCTACTTTTTCTTTAGAATTTTCTTAAAATGCATTTTTGGAGTTGTTTTGGTGCACTTGAAATGGTTGCTAAGCACCGTGTGCAGGAACCAATTTATGTCTCATGGTTGACAGATGACGAAGTGATTTTTAGTAATTATCAGAAATGCACTTTTCTAAGTCATATTACTACATTGGAGAACGCCTTCAAAATTGTGAGACAAGGTCAAATCATGTTGGCCCCCGTTGACGATTTTTCGGTAATTAGCAAACATGAAAAAACACATCCACTGCGCAATGTGCCAGTAATCTGGATAACCCCAACTTTTGATGTCGCTTGCCGTAATGAATTTAACAACAACCGATACGGCAATGTAAAATTCAACATAAAGATTGATAATTGGAGAGATCTAAATTTTTACCTGGTCGAGTATTTAGATTACCGTACTGAAAGAAGTGTACGAATATTGATTTCCAAAAAGAAACACAATGAATTACGGAAATTTGATCCATTCATTGATACCCACAAGTATCCTATTCGCATTATTGATGGCATATTGTACAAACCAACTTGCTACGTCGTCAATGCTTCTGAAGGAGAAAAGTACGTAACTGTGGAGGTTGTTTTTGATTGGATGCCTGACGAAAAAATAACATCAATGACATATGTTAAATGTGGTTCTCCAAAAGTAATCATTAAAAATGATATAGTGGTCGGAAATAGACCAGTTTTCAATGATGATTTTGGTCGCCTGTTGTATGTTCACTTGATAATTGAGAAGAAAAGACTGAGTCGAAACTACGACCATGAGTTGGGTGATGGTGTAATTGAACATTTGGTCGAATATATTAAAGATTTATCCGTGCAATGGAAAGATAATGATTTGCAGCCTCAGGAGTCACACCAGGATGTTGACACTGTAGTCAAACGCATTTATGACAACGATGATCGATCACCTTGTGATGCGAAATTCCGAAGATCCGAAATTCTCTGGCATTTCCAGAGAGATCAAGTACCACATGTCACTAGTTGCCTTGATGTCATTCACGCCGGTATAGCAGAAGAAATGAAGAATAAAACGAACTGGGATGGTCCAAATATTTTGAGGAAATTCTTGGAAAACTTTTGCCCCGAAGAGGTAGAAGTACTGAAAAAAAACTTCATTGAATATATAAATATTTCAAGGAACTAGTTCGTTTCATTTGTGATTTACGAAGATGCAAGCAGCGGAAGTTTCACGTGGTGGAAGAGATTATGTGATATAAACAATTTTATTTGTTTTGTAGTATTTAAGAAATTTCTTCTATCCAGAAGTTGAAGATTGTTTGAAAACAGTGAGTCATTTCAATATTTCAAAGGTTTTCTTAAAGCAACAACACATAGGATCACGCACAATATATCCTGCCGAAACGTTTGCTATCAAGGCGGTAGTATAGCCAATATAGGCGTAGTAGCTATAAAATGATATATTCCACTGTTTAAAAGCTGTTTAGCCACTTCTAATCTATCAACTTTATTCTTACTTACAATTGTTGTTGTCATTATAGGGTGCGTTCATCCATGGACGTATTTGAAAGCATCAAACTTCTCGGTTAAAGCTTCTTAAAATAGTCTGAAAGAACGAGGCATAGCCTGAATCTAACCCTCACTAACCCAAACAAATTTTACAAGGTTTATACCATGAATTTTTGATGCTTTCAAAATGTTAGCTATATGTATATTTTAATGTTGAATATGGAATAAGGGAATGAATATTTTTTTTTGTATAATTGGTAAATGATTTACAATATATTCTCATTAATTGACACTTCACATTGGCAATTCTATTGACAGTTCCCTTTATTCAATTATCTCCATAATATGTCATTCAAAGGTCTCGCTTCGTACAAGTCGTAAGCTGCTCAACTTTGTCATCGTCCCACTTAAAGTTTTTCTCTGACATTTTCACTTTGTTTGCAGCGTGCGGTTGTGCTTGTGTGGTTATTTTCTTTTCAAAAAAATATGGTCAAGGTCGACGCAAACCGATCCGACTTTTCATCCGACTCAAAAATAGAAGGTCGGGTGAAATGTTGGATGAAAATTCGAATGTCGGATTAAATCGAATTTCTCGTTTGTGATACATCTTTCATCCGATACGTGAGTTTAGTAATTCGCACTTTCAAAATGGAGGACACCGCAGCGTTCGCAATGATGGTTGTTTTAAGTGAACTTGTGGATTCTGATGACGAAAAGCCGTGCAAAGGAAAGACAAGACATTGGGTGAAAAGACTCGATGAGAAGGGGTATTTTAATAACATTGTACAAGAGTTAAAGGTGGAAGGCCGATTAGGATATAAGGAGATGTTTCGGATGGACATGTTTAGTTAGTGTCTTTAAGAAAACTTTCATGGATTCAAATTTTAGAAGCAACTATACTGCGTTAGAACCCCAGACTATAACAGATTCTGAGTAACTATGGTAAGACTGGGTTGTGTGTTGGGGAAGTTACCAAGCCAAGATCTTTTCATCGCTGCGACATATAACTTTTACTCAAACACAAGAAACGCTATGCACTTTAATAACGGCGTTACAAAAGCTTTACAAGGTGTGAAGAGAAAAACTGATATGGGTTCCCAGCCGACGCATTTGTTAAAAAATCACTGTGAAGGAGTGCGTTTCTATAGAAATTTACACACAATTTCAATGGAAATGCTCTTCTGCACAGTGACTCTATGACATTTTACCCACTTGGTTATTTTAGAAATAGTACACCATATGTCAAATCGATATAAGAGAAAAGTTTGAAGCATTGAAATTTGGTCCAGTCTACGCTGAAATGTTTCTGTCTTGATCAAAGTTTTAAATAAGAATGTCTGATTTGAAATCAGCATAGGCAAATTAATACCAGTACAAAATTGGGCAAAACTGTCGAAATATTGCTGCGATGAAGAGCATTTTTATTGAAATAGTGTGTATGCTTCTATTGAAATGCACTCCTTCTCAGTGATTTTCATCAAGTTTGTCCAAAAATGCTCTGTTGACCAATCAATCAACCACAACCTTATTATCCATTAGGCTATGAATTTGTAGTTTCTGTGTTTTAAAAAGGTATGGAGCCTAATTTGTGTATGATGAACCAGATGAAAAAGGGAAACAAAATATGAACTGAATGCCTAGACTAAATTATTTGAGTGAAAATCATGTTCGCGTTTCTTTCGTCAAATTATCAATGATACCCATTTATCGTCAGCCTCGGTTCCAAAATTTCAATGTCACTCTCCACAACTGAGGTCATTTTCTGTCAACAGAAAGAGATGGACATTACATACACGTTAAAGTCACAACGATGGAGTAAAAATGACGAAAAAACAATTTGACGTCACAGTTGTAGTACCTATAAAAGGCGTGCGAACTCACAGATAGATCGTCTTTTATCAGACTTACTGAAGCGAGCAGTTGCATATTAAGCGTATTTGACGTCATTTGAAGCATTGAATATAAAAAGAAAAATACTGCATTTTTTCGTAAGTAACTTTTTCAATAATTAAACTTCTCGGTTTACTTCATGGCGTAGCCGTTACACCCTGTACACCCTACCGCACAACGCCCAAAGAATTAATCCAAATGAAACTTAACCTAACTTAACCTTATTTATTAGATGTTGTAAACAGATCAT
The DNA here is from genome assembly GCA_027922465.2 of Turritopsis dohrnii. Taxonomy (NCBI): domain Eukaryota; kingdom Metazoa; phylum Cnidaria; class Hydrozoa; order Anthoathecata; family Oceaniidae; genus Turritopsis; species Turritopsis dohrnii. The sequence goes on from BQMF02000529.1 coordinate 100,464, forward strand.
GCAAAACCGGCCTTCTAAAATTCCACTACTTAACAGAACACCTTTAAACAGGCTGCCATTCTTACCTCGTATTACAGCAGCACCAATAGAGCTATGCGGAAACAAAACAGAACAATACACTCCCAATAACCATTCTGCCAACCAAATGCTGCGCCAAAATAAGCGTTCGAGTTATAACGAGCGAGCGCCAGCCAAAAGAAGAGGATCAGATACAGAGATCGAATGCTTTCGTTTTATCCCCAAACCTCCCCCTGTAAAGCTGCCACCCAAAAATGTTGTATCTATTCCTCGAAAACGAGAAGATGTTTCTCGATACGATCGATCAGCAATCAAGCAAAGACTGGTGTTACCATCAATTAAACACGAGAAAAGTATTTTGAAAAGTCAAATACCTGTCTTAAAGAGCCCCGGAAGACAATCCGGCGACATGAGACCACAAATTCCTGCATCGATAAGACTGAGCAAGGTTGTCGAAGAAATGTTGCCGCTTTTAATTCAACATTCCAGAGCGACATCAAAATTGAGATGCCAAAAGCTACAAGAAGAAGAAAGTGATGACTACATCATTCGAATGCCACACCCACCTGTAAAACCAAGACCCACATCTGGTAAAAGGCGGGTCACTTTTTCGGATCCCATTGAACAGCCGAAATCTTGCTTTCCACATTTCAAGCACCTCCCAATCCGATCTATCTTACGAGAGCCACATTATTACAAATATGCCTATTTTCCTCCAGTTGAAAGTCAATCTTTGCGATGTTTAAAAGATCATGTCGCCTGGACAATTCCAAACACTCCTCCCAGTCCCAAAAGACAGACCGAAACAGCAAACATAATACCGCATCCGCCCAGACAACCACCACCATCCACAAAAAAGCGAAGACGCCAATCCTATATTCCAGTAAAGGTTATACATCAATAACCATAGATCACAACACACAAACGCATTTACAGGACCCATGCATACCTAACTACATCGATACTCTCCGTGCAAACGTTTCTAATGGAACTCTCTTACATTTATTTGCTCCATCATCAAACAAAGAGAAGAAATTAAAACCATCGTTAGCATGGACCTTTGATACCAGTCCACCTGTTACTTTGAAGAAATCTGTGTCTTGGAGGGACAATCTTTATCACTATGATAAGAATATACATATTCTATCTTATTATATAAGATACAATCAATAATTGTGAGTTAATCAAAAAACAAATATGAACCTAAACCTGTAAAGAAAGACAGCAAAAGTGTTTCGGAAAAGCGATTATTAAAGTGTGAACTTTTGAATTCATGTACACAATCTTGAATTGATTACACCAAATTGCAGACTCAGTTCTTTCTAGACTTTGAAATTAAGTGTTCCTATAACTATTTATCTCGTAATTTGGCTCCTATCAAACTAAGAGGGTTTCAGTGGCTTCTGACAGATTTTGGATTAATGAAACTCTCTTGCTTTCCTTTGGATCGACGCGGAGGAGTGCGGGCAAATGTAAACTTTCCTGTGCCAGCGAAACAGTTACTATTGATGAGATGACAGTATTTTAAGGTACGGTGCTATAAATAGAATCTGATTCATGCTGAGGTACCTATATTGTTCGTGTGGAACTGTCCTTTAGAATTGCATAATAACAATAACATTGCAATTTTTCTTTCCATTTCAATCTGGTGGGCTTCTCTAAACTCTGTAATAAACCTCTTTAAAATCTTTGATTGTCTTCTATAGCAACCCATGGACTACGTTGTTGCATTATAGAGAATTTCAGCAATCGTGAATATAGTTTGATGTTTCCTAAATGTTTTCACTGTGCATGCGCGAAGTTGTGTTTTATTATATGGCCACTTGATATCACTTGAAAATTTTCTGATGAAGACCTTTATGTGTTTTGCCTAAGTGTATCCTGAATAAACAGTTTTTTTCTGCACATGCGCGATTTTGAGTTTTCTTATAGGGCCACCTGATAGCTCTTGAAAAGTTACGCAGTGAAGATCTTCATGAGTTTTGCCTAATTATGGCTCATTTACCTCATATTAACATTTTGTTTACTTGTTTTGTTTACTTGTTTTGTTTGCATGTTTGTAACTCACTCCGGAATTAATAGTGTTCAACGCGATCCTAGCTCGGTATGAAGATGATAGAGAAGATATATTATAAATTAACGGAGAGTTGGTTTTCAAACTGGCTTTCTAAAAACTAGGAGAGAAAGCACTTACGCGATTCTGGGTTTCATTTTATGGCCATTTGACAGCCCTTATATAGCCATAGCACATTCATGTACTTTGTCTAATTATGACTCATTTTACTTGTATTGACAGTCTCTTGCAAATTAGGGTTTTTTACTAAGCGTGCGCGATTTTCGGTTCTTTTGTATGGCCTCCCAACAGCCCATGAAAAGTTACTTGATGAAGACCTTCATGCGTTTAGCCTAGTTATGGCTCATTTCAACCTTCAAGGCGTTTACTACATTTGACGTAGGTTTACTACTTAGCGAAATTACTACATTTGTCGTTGATTTTTACTACATTTGTTGCAGTTACTACATTTGTCGGTGTAACAAGTGTTATCCAGAATATATTTTCATGCATATTTGATAAAATTTGTGATATTTAGGACTATTCGTTATTTGAGGTTTCTCCATATTGCCAGATGTGATTGCCGTGACTACACGGAGGGACCTCTGTAAAACACCAGAAGATAGGGTGGAATGTTCGAATAGAGCGCTATGACAGTTAAGGCTTTGTTTTCACTGTGTGAAAATACTTCGTTGTGTTTTTGACGAAACACGAAACGGTCAGCGCCAAAGCTCATTACATGCACTTGAAAGTAATGGAACTAAAAGAAAGCGATGTGTTTTCATCGCTCTGAAACGTGAATCAAGATTAATTGCACAGTGTGAAGCAAGCTTTAAGGGTTTTTTTTATAAAAATATTCCACTTCGTGATGAATATGAAATTCCTTACATCGCATGTCGAAAAACCCCATTTCCCCATTTTCACCGTTTCGCTCAGCAATTCAGGAGATCCTAATTGAGCAATAGGGAGCTTAAGTAGCGACAAAATGTAAACAAAATAATTATCTAGATGATTAGTGAATGAGCTTGAAGAGCTCATTTTTCTTAGACACCATTCGATTGATGAACTAATAAAGACTGAAAAGCTACATCAGTGTTTAAATTTCACAAAAAAGGTGATTTTGACGAAAGCGCGTTAGATTCACAGTTCGCAGATTCTTATATTCGTTGATGCAAACACAACCTTTTCCACAGACAAAAAAGCTCCATTGTTTATATAACTTAAACAAGAAGTTTGTATAACCTGTGGACATGGTTGTAAGCCATATCCAAGGCTGGAAGATGGTACGCCGCCATTTTTATGTCCAAAGATGACAAATTGGATATACTCCACCAGTTTCTGATGATATAAAATTGGTGGATAGTCTCCGGTTTATATGTTTTGGATCCGCCCACGGATTGGCGGCAATATTTGTGGTAGAGTTGCAGGAAAGAGCTTCTTAAGTTTTCCACTGGACGGTTTGAATCGACGTGGAACAAAACGTTTATTTGGTTTGTCGTTTTTGGGTGGTGTTGGCAGGTGAGAACTGTTTGCAACAATAGTCATCGATCTAAAATGAACCAATCTATCAATCTATCAATCAATATATATATCAATCAATCAATACATCGATCTATCAATCGATCTATCAATATTATATATCAATCAATTAATACATCGATCTATCAATCTATCAATCAATCAATCAATCAATCAATCAATCAATCAATATATCGATCTATTAATCAATACATTAATCTATCAATCAATATATCAATCTATCAATAAATTAAAAACATGATTTCCATTCATCAACCTGCAATGATAATTACCTTTGCTCTTTCCTCTTTGATTTTTGTTTAGTTACGGTTGCTTGCAATTTTCTATTTTCTTTACGAAGTCTTGCAAGTTCTTCTAAAACGTTCTCTTTATCATTTTCAGTTCGTTGAAACTTTACTTTCATTTCGTAACTTTCCGCTTGCAGGGTTTTCATCTTATTCATTAACACTCTGGTAAATAACTCCTTTTGATGCAACTTGTCTTGAACAACAAGAAGATCTTCAGTTGCTAGGTCGAGTTTAACTTTTAGAACATTTGCTTTTTCATTTTCCACGAAGTAATCGCGTGCAAGTTCTTCGTACTCAATTTCATGTTGTTGATCAATTTTCTTGATCTTTGACTTCAACCTGTCGACTTCGTGTATTAACTTCTGTTTTTCCATCTCGACTTTCGTACACGATAATGTACTATTTGATATGTTTCTGGTACTTGACACACACAGCTACGGATATATATATCCTTCTACTCAAAATTCTTTTCTCCTCGAAAAGATAAAGGTCTTGTACAAAAACGAATTTGTAAAGACTGATTCAAAATACTGATATGTGACGTCAAATTCATACTGCGTCTGAATTGATGTCACTATATTCATTTCCAAACCTTTTCCGCTTTAATTAACGCATGGTTATCAAAAGTCAGTAAAGTCACTGCATTCGTAGTGGCACCGTTGATCCATCCCTTTCATAGTGTGTGCTGTGGCATCGAATTTCCAATGATTTGCATCAAAGCCCTTATTCTCATCACTGATGTGGTGTTCTTGCTGTTTCGATTCACTGTTCCCCTTACAACTACGTTTGATAAACGAAACTGATACTCTCAAAGACATGAACACTTTTGCAAATCCCTCAGCAAGCAATTCTAGCATTGCATGATGGTAGTTGTATGACATACATGTATTATATAGTTTTAATTTATTATTATTTTACCGCGGCCAGTGGGAAATTGCAGTGTAACTCACTGATGTGGGCCTCCACCAGGAATGTATACCTCAGATTTTAAGGCAGAGAACTTGATTGAGGTCTTAACTATGCAATTTTAAGCACTGGCTCATCACATGACATTATGTACAATCTCATATAGCTTTCTGTTGCATACATTATTATCATAAGTGTTTATATTACACATTAGCATTCAGTGCCGGGATTTGAACCACTACCAACTATCACCCTTGTATTACAAATCCAACGTCCTTCCAAGTGAGCTATACACCCCAATATTATGGAGTCAATAATTGAATAAGGGAAACAACCAATTGATGTATTAGTTACAATACTATCCCAGCTGGCACATTTGTTAAAAACCTCTGCGAAGGAGTTCATTTCTATAAAAATATACACACAATTTCAATAAAAATGCTCTCCGCCGTAGTGATTTTTTGACGATATTGCCCACTGAGATATAATACTATCCCATGTCCCAGTTCAAAAAATACATACATAAATAAATACATTTTGATACGGCAGCAAACCTTTCATACTTTTTCACACAAGTCCGGGGGCGGGGCACGTTATCTAAAAAAAAGCACCTGTTTATCAGCTGTATCACTTAAGTTGAACATATATTGCGGACGGTTAGGAGGGGGTCTTTGCTTTGTGTACAGATGCGTACAGAAGGGGAAGGGGTTCAAAAGTTCTCAAAGATAAGCGTACGTATGAATCAAACCGTCATCTTGAAGTTCATTGTGATTTCGGTGCGTTATAAAAATCGAAATCCACATTGTCACATATGATTCACATCAATATGATATAAGATATATTTCACACTAAGAAACATTTCTACTGTCGTAATTAGTTGATGGTTATACCAAAATGTTAAAGAAAACTCTAAGGTCGCCTATATAAAAGAATTGAAACAGTATGGAAACAATTTGCAAAGGCGTAGCCAGAGGTCAGTCAAAATTTGTGGAGGAGAGTTAAGTCATTTAAAGTAGAAAAGGAAAGCGTGCAAGTAACCTAATCGATACTTAAGACTGAAAAGAAATATCATAATGTTGAACTCCTCCAGGTTTTTTTGACTGACCCTAACTACGCCTCTGATTTGTTAAGTTTTGTAACAGTTCTATTTGTTGTCTGCTCATTTTGGATTTTCGTAATTTGATGCCATATTATTAGGTTTAGTTAAATGATAATAAAAACCAGGTCCTGTTAAAACGAATCGCATCAAATTAAATTCCATTTTATTTACTTTTCTTGACAGTCTGAAAGCTATGAAATACAAATTGATTTTTTTAGATTTAAGCTTCCTGTTTTCTTCGTGTACACAAATGGCTGCTAACGATGCGTCAAAAACAAAACAACTAGCAAAGGAAGAATGCTTGAACTGTTTTTTGCTACCTGCTTTGGCGATACCATCCTGGAGCACTTCGTTTTATCACGATCCCAAGAACGACACAGATCCACACTATTTTTTCCCTAAAGAATTCAAAAAGAACGGTTATGTGATTCTACCAAGTGGAAGTGCAGAAGAAGGTCTTTCGTTTTTAAGATTTGATGCCATGGACGATTCAAACTTACTTTTACTTACACAGAAAACAGATTATGATATGCTTGTAGTTCACTCGACATATTTTGCGTCCGAGAGGACAGATAGTCTGCTACACTGTGTACCATCAAAACATCAAGGTTATGTTACGCTTTATGATTACACAGGCTGTCTCCTCCCGTCATCTTTGTTCATCAAAGAATCCTTAAGGAGATGCACTTGTGTATGGAGTAAATTGAATGTTCTGAGCGTACAACAGATTGAATTCCACGGCCCGGCGTTAACTTTAACAACTGCAAGGGAAGGATCCTCCACCATGACAGATCTGGTATTTGCAATGAAGCTTGAAAAATGGCCATCTTGGGCAAGGGACTTATCCCTTGCAAAGACGTGGTCACCCAAGGAGTTGGTGAAAACGTTGTTATCACAGGGATGTCATTTGGTCCCCACAGGATGTAAAATCGACCCATCCTCAGAAGGTATTGATTGGAGAATATCTTTCTCGAACGCAGAAATCTTACTATCAAAATCGATGAGTGTTCTCCAAAGAAAATGTTATGTACTGTTCAAAACATTGATCAAAGAATGGAAGAAGATTGCTCTCAGCTCCTACGTACTGAAGCAGGTTTTCTATTGGTTCTTAGAAACAGAATACGCTTCGGATTGGTCTTACAGTAAAATAGGCACTTTCATCTTCAAATTACTGGAACGATTAAGGCAGTATTTACACGACGAGCTCTTGCCACATTATTTTCTTCCATCCAAAAATATGCTGACGGGGATCGATCCCAGTGAAATCAAAGTAATGCTATCTGAAATTCAAGAATTTTTCGAGTCGTTTTTCATCAAATTCCTGGAGTTTTCATTTAATTTCAGGCTAAGGAACGTGATTCCGCAGTTGATACCAGTTCTATCTAGCTCAGAATTTGCAAGAAAGCTATGGAAGGACAAAAACAGTTTTCTAATGGTGTCGCTCATAAACATATTGTTTGCGTGTTTACAAATTCAACTTGAGGATCCATACAATCCAACTTTGCTTGAATTTATCAGAATTGCTAGTTATATTTGTAAAAAATATTCTGTTTTTTCAAATACTGCTCAAACAAAGACTTTCATCAACTTTGGTGAATCACCACAGAATGTATCAGAAACTGTTTTGGTAAAGTTATTGAAACATTTGCTGCTTGAATTAAAAAACACAAATGTAGGCTCACAACTAAACGATAGTGTAGCTGAAAATACCCTGGGAAGAGTATTTTTGAGTCATGCATCGATGATAATGCAGGGCTCCCACTCGGCATAAAATCATAAAATTTCATAAAAAATGAAATAAATTGCCTGTTGTCATAAAAAAAGCATAAAATTGGCCTAAAAGCATAAAAAATCATAAAAAAGCCACGTGACACCTCTCAGTAATTTTTCGCTGCTATGAGTAAATAACATGTCCATGAATAGGAGATACCTTTCAGGAAGCAGATGCTTTTGTCATTATGTGCAGATGTACACCATATTTGCAGTATTAGTGTGCTATGCTTCTACTAGACTATGAAATGATGTTTTACTTTGATTTAGTATAGTATACCTTAGGTTGACTTTTTTTGCGTTGCCTTGTTTTAGCAGATGAGCATGTTCGCAAAAAATTTTTCCAGACTGAATATTCATCGCTTTATTGTTTTATCCACGAGAGCAACTTGACAGAGCGGATGATTCTTACAGGGTATAAGAATAGAAAAAAAACTTTAATGATGTATATTTTATTTCTCATCTATAACATGGCCTCGTCATTTTGCTGCTTGTTGCCTTCTAGCTCCTCATCTTCGATGTCTTATATTGAATCTGGGAATAATGGGAGTACTAAACGAAACTGTGAGAGGATCCATAAACAAAATTGAAAAAGGTCCATTTGCATACACAAGTTATATAAGAATATAACTCTGAAGTTTTTTAGAAAATCCATGTTTCTTTGTTGTTCTTTTTTGTTGTTGTTTTTTTTACCTTCTGGCAATTCTCTGTAATTTCCCAACCGTTAATTAAACGGTCATTCATTAAAATTAGATTGCGTTAAATCCATGTCCATCCATTTTCACAAAATCTTACTGACACAAAAAAAGCTGTCCTAAGGTAATGTAGTGTTCTGGGCTTCTATTAGGGGGTGTTTATATGGAGATGAGCTTGCCCGGATAGGCAGGCTGACTTGTTAAGCCAAGACAATTTCATCTCTCTTTTATATGGAAGTGAGCTGGCTCACCTTTTTTATTTTTTTGCTTATCATAGTATGTGCATGCTATGAAATTGTTTGTGGATGTTTATGAAAAATTTTTATCACACTGAAGCGAGATCTCGGCATATTAAGCCAAGATCTCAGGCGGGCTGGCTTGCTTTTCATGTAAACACATTCGAATAAAAGCATGCATCTCTTAATATAAGTGAGATCCTGGCTTAGCAAGCCAGCCCGTTTAACTGGGCCAGCTCACCTCCATGTAAGCACCCCCTTAATCTATGAAATTATGAGACTGTTGTTATGTTGAAAATAAAAAAAGTGAATTGTAGACTTGCATACCATATTGATTGTTTATATCTTGTATTCTGTGTCCTCTGTTTTTGATTTTTATGTTGTTTAGTTTTAGTTGTAATTCTATTGGCATCTGAACACAATTTGTGCTTGCTGCAATTTGTGTTCTTATCCAATTTGTTGTTTCTATTTAAGTATGATAAGAGGACACATTACCTCAATCAACACATTGACATAAAAAGTTGCCTCATAGATGTCGAGTGATTGCTTCATTGTTTATTCTATTTTTTTCTTGGCAAAGCTCGCGAAACCTTTAAAATGGTTTTTGGTTCTTCAGTTTAATGTTTAGTTGACCATATTACCGAGCGAGCCACATATAAAGTTTGCAATGTTTAAACGTATAGTGTTAGCTGTATATACTTATAGTTCATAACCAGTTATTTTTACTGGAGGAAGCAAAGCAATGTTTTCACAAATTGCCTTATTTTAGTTTTGTTGCTTATTTTAAGTGAAGGAGTTTCTTCTGAAAACCTGTTCCTTTTATTCATTTTATATAAGAATTATGTAGTGCAATAGTCTTATTTATATGTCACCTTTTTTTCATCTTATCACTGAATTGGAGTGTGATATAGTGTAACTTTTGTCCATTATTCAAGCAATGCAAGTATAGAGTACTAAGCTGATAAAATGATAGGCCGCTCTAAAGTGATTGCCCAATCAATAAAAAAAGGCAGTGTAGTATAGTACACATATACTACATATTTCCATTGTTTTGACAGTGAACGAAAGTTGCCTTTCATAATAGCTTATTTCCTGCCCTCCATATTTGCTATTAACACTAAAAATGCCTCAGTAAAGAAAACATAACTTCTTTTCTGGCCTCCAAAAGTGGCATAAAAAGGGCATAAAATCTTGTCCTTCAGCATAAAAAAGGCATAAAATATTGCATTTTTTGGCATAAAATCATAAAAAAAGTTTGTAGCTTATGAGTGGGAGCCCTGATAATGTCTCTACCAATCCAAAGCAAAAGTTCTGTTCTCCTGTCTGTTGGTGGATACATTGAGCAAATTTGGGAAATTGACCAAATAGTGGCCAATACAATTTTAAAGAGGAGATTGTTACTGTATTCAAGTGAAGGGAATCAAACGATCGTACTAACTTTGGTTGCTGAATTCTTTGAAAATTTTACGAGAGAGGAAACCGTGAATGAGTCAGCATTAGCACTTGCATCAAGTCTAATCGCAGAAGGAAACCAATGCCAATCAAACGATGACTTCGCATATGCTTTGTACAGATACCTTCCTGCACTTAGACTACATATAGAGTATAAGGATGAGTGGGATTGTTTAAAGAGCATTCTCAAAGGAATAATCTTTTGCGCTGAAACTTTATTGTGTTCTAACAAAATACAGAACAAGTGGGTTGGTATTAACGCTTACGACACCTGTTACGGCTATCTCGTTTTTTCAGAAAGTGTGACCTCGGAATTTATTGCAAAAACTTCATGTGATTTTGGCAATCACCTCTGGAATTACACTTTACTAACAAAGGCTAAGTACTCAAAGGATTATCAAATTCAAATAAATAGCTGTAAAGAAATGTTTGAATTAGCCGTCAATATAAGTCCACCGGACAAATATTATTATGCACTTTGTTTCGCGAGATTTCTAACCTTTCTTCGTGACTATGAAAAGGCTGTTGAGATTTTAAACACAATGAAGGAGTGCATTGATTTAGAAAATGGAGACCCAATACACTTTGACATAAGTGATGAACACACGGTAGATGCTTGGATCAAAGTCCTGGTAATAAAGAAAGGGACGTTTGCTGTTTCTCCAATTGTTTACAAGTTACATTTATTGGTCATTTGTTATTGCAATATGAAAGACTTCAAGCAAAGTGAAGAATTGCTATTGGAATTACAGAAACTTGGTACGGAAAGGCTTGGTCAGAAGGAATGCTTGAGAAATGCAAAAGAGCTGTACAATCAATGTAATTCTCTATGAAAACAAGTGGAAGTATAATATAATTTTTGCCGTTGTGTTTGCTGAAAGTGTTGAATAATCAAATAAAAACTTTATAACTTTTTAAAAAATACAAAAATATCATTTTACTTTTAAATTTCTTGTTATTTGTTTACATTTTGTCTACCATTTTGTCTACCATTTTTTTGCTACATTGCATGACATCATATACACAATAATGCTCTTGTTAATCACCTTGAATCTAATAACCTCTTCTCAGATTCTCAATATGGCTTTCGCTCCCAACGCTCAACTGCTGACCTCCTTACAGTGATAACTGATAGAATTTACACTGCATTAGATAAATCTGGGGAGGCAAGAGCTGTTGCTCTTGACATATCCAAGGCATTTGATAAAGTATGGCATACTGGTCTTTTGAAAAAGCTTGCTGCATAATGGAGTTAAGGGTCTCTTTTATGAGATGATTCGTTCTTTCCTTGGTAATCGTAGGCTTAAGGTTGTTTTAGACGGGCAATTATCATCGACACATTCCATCAATGCAGGTGTTCCCCAAGGTTCTGTCCTTGGGCCAACCCTTTTTCTTCTTTTCATCAATGATCTGCCTGATGACATTATTTCCAAGCTTGCCATCTATGCTGATGATTCAACCATCTATTCCTGTACTCCAAAATCAGATTTGTTCAGCCAGGTAGAAATGGCAGGCGAAATTGAGTTTGATCTACAATCTATAGTTGAGTGGGGAGAGAAATGGCTGGTCACATTCAATTCCACAAAAACGAAACTTCTATCTGTAAATCATACTAAAGATCCCTTTTTACCGTCAATTTCCATGAATGGCACCCAGTTGGAAGAAAACAACTCCTTTCGTCTCCTCGGCATCACTTTTTCACAGGACTTCTCCTGGCGCTCCTACATTGAGGCAATCGCTAAGTCAGCCTCGATGAAGGTGGGCGCCCTTCTTCGTGCAAGAGCATACCTCAGCCCTGTTGCCATTCTTTACCTCTATAAATCTACCATTCGACCTTGTATTGAGTATTGTTGCCATATCTGGGGTGGTGCACCCTCTGATTCTCTAAATCTTTTAGACCGTATCCAGAAAAGAATCTGTAATGCTGTAGGTGATGAACTTGCAAGTAAACTTGACACACTCTCCCATCGCAGATCTGTGGCATCTCTTTGCCTCTTTTATAAATACTTTTACGGAAAATGTTCAACTGAGCTCTCTTCTCTCATCCCTGCATTAAAGACTTTCAAGCGAAACACAAGATATTCATCTAATTGCCATGATCACACTGTCAGCATCCCAAAATCATCAAAGAATTTTTACCAACAAAGTTTCATTCCTCGCTCCTCCACTCTCTGGAATTCTTTACCCCAGTCTGTTTTTCCTTCTCATTATAATCTTCAACACTTTAAATGTAATGTCCATCGTCACCTTTCCTCCTTGTACCTCAATACACATTAGTGGTTTTAAACCTTGTATTGAGCGACTAATTAAAAAAAAAAAAAGAAAAAAAAAAAAGGTAATTAGTTTTTATATATATCACACATTTCCTTTGTTTAGCTTTTCTTTGTAACATATTATATTCAATTGGGAGCAATTATCACTTTATATTCTATAAATATTGAGACATTTTCACACAGTTCATTCACTCATATAACTTCTATGAGTTAGGAATCAAATTTTCAACTACCGTATTTCCTCTAATAAACGCCGCGGCGTTTATTACAAATTCAAGGTTTTGGATGCGGCGTTTAATAGAGGGAGGCGTTCATTAGAGGGCGGCGTTTATTACAAACTGAAAAAATTGGACAGAAGCAAACTTAAACAACAATGTCTTCTTCCTAAAAAACGTTACAAAAGACTGTGTGAAAATGTTTTACACAAAAGATATGTTCACGAAAATGTCAAAGAAGAGCAATATCACTGTCGCCGCTCTCTTGTATGAGATGAAACCTTTTTTATAATTCTTGTTTAACCTGTTTTCTAATAAACGCTGCTTTTCAAGATGCGGCGTTTAATAGAGGGAGGCGTTTATTAGAGGGCGGCGTTTACTACAAACGTTTGCATATAAGTGCGGCGTTTAATAGAGGGAGGCGTTTATCAGAGGGCGGCGTTTATTAGAGGAAATACGGTATTTCATTTTTGTACTTTTGTACACCATTTTGGACAGCTTTCCAGCTATCACATCCGGCCATTCTGGTAGGTTGTTTCTCATACTATTTATTGTTTATTGTATTTATTGTATTTATTATATGATGTATCATGTATACCATATACCATATTTATATATTATTTATGAAGTCTTTGTATGTGTTTCAGATTGAACATCATGTTACAACCATAAACCGTTTTGGTGATAGTCTGCGTAAGCCCCCTTTAGACAACAGAAAGAGATCAGATTTATTCCCGTAAAAAACTGTTCCGATGGCAAAATGAAAAGTGATAGCAGCGAAGCAGCGACTCTTCCGCCTCTTAAGCTACGAACAAATCGTATTTCTTATATAGAGCGCCCAATCTCTTTCAAACGCCCTTACCTATCACCTAATTTCAAAAAATTTAATAATCCACCACTCCTAAATATGTGCGACGAACGACTAAAGCTTTAGGTATTATTTCGTACTTATAATAATGCTCTAATGACTTGTTTTGGGATTGCTTAAAGTAAATTAAGTATTTAAATATGTTCTTCCAAAAAAATCATCAATAACATCAAAAATATTCTCAATTTACTGCCCAAAAATTACCCAATCTCTTTTCTTGACTTCTGCCTGGCTTTTAGTGTTCACGAAAAATTTAATATTCTGTTTCTGTAGGTGAAGGTCTCTGTATTTGATTTTTAAGTCTTCAAGAGGACAGCTTGAAATGGATCTACTAGGCCCTACACCTAGTAGTGAAGCTGAAGAAAAGGCGAACTCTTGTACGTTTTCTTCAACAATAAAGCCATCATATATATGAGAGGCTTCATTAGCCAAGAACTTGCAGGGCTTTGGAATTAGGATTCCATCACTTTTCGCCAGGTGTGAACAATCCTTAAGTATTTCATTTCAGTAATTAGTAATCAATCATTAAAGCCTGATTTAGATCTGGCGATTATGGCCATTACGACGATTAAAATTCAGCGTAATCGTCATAATCGCCGTAACCACCTGAAGATTACGACGACAAAATATCAACAATTTTATTGTATAAAATATATATCGTCGTAGTCGCTCTAAGTGTTTAAAAATCTATTGAATTTTACGACAACTCTATTGTTTCAGATCGTGATGGCATGTTGCCTCGAATTTTACAAAAAAGAAAACTTAACAAGTGTTTTTGGGAGAATTTTGAAATTTTTGAAATACTTGAGGTGTTCAGACCTGGCGCTTGACGATTACGACGATTGAAGTTTTTTAATCGTTGTGTAATCGTCAGGTCTGAACCAGGGCTTAATCTTTGATATTTCATCTTCGTAATCGTAAGCATTTTAACGACGATTACAAAAGTGTTCACAATAGACGATTATAACGATCGCACTGAATTTCAATCATCGTAATTGCTAAAATCGCCTGGTCAGAATGTTTGTTTGTTCGTGAAACTCCTTTTATTACAACCTTGAACCCAGGATCTTTTCCACAAACGGATAGTAAACGAAACGCAGTCATTCTAATAATTTAATTTCATTCTAATTTCGCATTGCATTGTGGTGTTTGTGGTTAAAGATACATGTACTTTTTTATAAGCAACACTGTAGGCAAATCTTATAACAACTTAAGTAACTTTCCTAACATCAGCCTGCTAAAGTTCAAACTTTTTCATGTAAACAGATTAAACACAGATGCATGTTTCTTACGTCATAGCATAAAAATTCAAAACGTTATGACTGTAGCATTAAACTTCGTAGGCTTTTTGTGTTGTTTATTTTTAGTATAACTTGAATTAAATGAAGAAAAAGAAGAAGAATATTTTATTGACGATGAAGACGTAGAAGACGATGAAGATGAAACTTCATGTGATGGACGAAGATCAAGATGACATTTTCTTTCGGAATTTCCTTGTAAAATATGCACTGCCCAGTGGGCAAGATGTTCAAAAAGTCACTGCGACGAAGAGCATTTTCATCGAAAGTGCGTGTATATTTCTATAGAAACGCACTCTTTAGCAGAGATCTTTTAACAAAAGTGTCCACTGGGTGTATCCTTCATAACAGATAATAGATAAGTTAAATTCAACACTCCCTTTTTCTTATTTTCCTTTCCCACAATACATCGCTTGAATTTTTTTATTTTTTGTCTGAAACATCATTATTACTCGAGATTAATGTAAGCAACCGTTTAAACAACTTTCATATGAATTTAAGCGAATTTTAAGCAAACTTATTTAGGAAGCAAAAAGCCGGATTGGGTATAAAAAAACGCACATTGACATTTCGAGAACGGTCAATCCTATTTTTCACCTCAAAAGGTGGATAATAAACGCATAAGGTTGTAATGAATATTTTTAAAACTAAAACGAAAGTATGGACATTATATTATATGAGCAGTCAGTGTGAATCTCTTGAGTGTAATAATTTTTCTGTTACTTCAGATGTTCATATTTTCCACTTGATAACTTAGGTTTTGCATGGGTTTGTCTTATTCCACTTTTATTTTATGTTTTTTATATTTTCCCCCTCTTATTTCACTCCGTCTTTGTATTAATCTCATTTGATTATGAATACAAAAAGCCGCTTGGCTTGAAGATTTCAGGACGTAACACAACAATGCATATCTGTTCTCAAAAATACAACATTGCCGAATTGCCAAATTATGTTCAAATCTAACAAAAATGACTGGCAAATTCAAACTCAACAACTTCTAATTGTGCGTTGTACAAATTTTTATGAATATTGCAGAACTTTCTAAGTCCAAATTTGGCCCGAATGACCCATTTCTGGTCAAATCTGACAAAATGACTGTCAAATTCGAAATCAGCACTTTTCAAATGTGATCTGTGCAAAATTTGTGAAATTTGAAGAACTTTCTAAATTTGGTCCAAATTTGGCCCAAATTGTCCATTTTTACACTAATCTGACAAAATGACTGTCAAACTTAAAATCAGCAACTATCAAATGTAATACATGCAAAATTTCATGAAAATTGAAGAATTTTGGAAATATGGTCCAAATTTGGCCTAAATTGCCCAAAATTAGTCAAACCTGGCAAAATCATTGTCAAATTTGAAATCAGCACCTTTCAATTGCGATCTGTGCAAAATTTCATGAAAATTGAAGAATTTTCTAAATTTGGTCCAAATTTGGCCTAAATTGCCCAATTTTAGTCAAACCTGGCAATATCATTGTCAAATTTGAAATCAGCACCTTTCAATTGTGCTCTGTGCAAATTTTCATGAAAATTGAAAAACTTTCGAAATTTGGTCCAAATTTGGCCTAAATTGCCCAATTTTAGTCAAACCTGGCAAAATCATTTTGTCAAATTCAAAATCAGCACCTTTCAATTGTACTCTGTGCAAATTTTCATGAAAATTGGTCAACTGGAAGTCCGAATTTGACCAAATTTGCGAATACTAATTTCATTCTAAATTATTTTTTTAAACTAGGATGTAGAGCTAAAAATGCCTCCCACGCTCAAGTTTTCCAACTTGTACACACAGCAAGCTATACATTACAAAAGAAAACTTTCTGCCCAAACATTTTGTAATTTAAGGATTTTTGTAAACATATTTTTGGTTGATTTGGGGCCTGATAAGTGTCATACTTAAATTATTTCGACAAAGCCAGAGTTTTATGTATGGCAAGATACACAATATTTCGAATATAAATCGTGATCAAAGTGTCTGTATGCAGTGAAGAAACTGCGTGCCGAAAATCACATAATTACTTTAAGGGCAGAACTTTCGCGTGTAGGAAAAAACGCGAAATTTCTGACATTAAAGGCTGGTTCTCACTAGACGTCGTAAGGCTTACATTACGACGATCGTAAGCCTAACGACAGTTTTAGGGCTTACGACAAAGATCAAAAATTTTCAGATCGCAAGCGTTTTCTCAAATAAGTGTGAACACTTTTTTGTCTTACGATTGACCGTCGTAAGCGTTACGCAGCTGTCGTAAGCCTTACGCTCAAGATCAAAAAGTTTTGATCTTGTGTCGTAATCGTAAGAGTTTGAATGAACTAAAACGTTCAAAGTAATCAAAAAAGGTTCGAATTGAAATTGGCATTCACCGGAATTATTCGATTGAAAGGCAAGTTTCACTTAAAATAACACAAATCGATGCTCGACTGATTCTGAAGGAAAAACAGAGAGATTGTTGCGACTCTCCTGATGCCAGAAATCTCAATGTTAAAACCAGTCTTTCAGCAGCAGAAACTGGTTCCCTCATTCATGTTTGTCATTGCAGAGAAGGTCCAATTAAAGAAAGTAACTATTGCCAATCTGTTTTGACATCAAAACTTCTGAAAACGCAAGAAAGACAAAACAGTAACATTTTTTGTCAATTTTTATCAATACTTTTAAGCAACCTACAAAAAACACATTAAATTTCATGCCAGCGACAACAAACATTTAACACTGGATATCAATCGAGCGCCATGTCTTCCTCATCTTGTTGCTGTTGTTGGGAAGAGGATTCCGCCTCTTGAAGAGCTTTCACAAATGCCACTATGTCTACAAAACAACACAAAAAAATATTGGTAACATCTTAAGTTGTACAATCAAAATAAAATACCGTAACGCCTCGAATAAGTAACACCTCTTCGAATTTTTGACGTAAACATAATGGGAAGGTAATTCAGCAAGAAAGATTGAATGAACAACACAGTTTGTTTTAGTTTTCGTTCTCATTTCCTTTCTTTTTCCTCCGCGGAAACTTTTAAAAAATAGTTTCATGAACATGTCAATGACCTTTTTATTCTCGTGGACTTTTTATGACTTTCAAATCTATTTTTTTGAATAAGCGCCCACCCTAGTATCTCAAAAAGCGCCCACCATGGTATCTCAAAAGCGCCCACCCTAGTATCTCAAAAATTAACAACTAATTATTCGAAGCACTATTGTATTGATACAAACATATCAGTGCATAGTGATTCAAAATTAGCACTCATTGAATCATCCTGATGTGAGCCTTATCAAGTTTACATCTGCCATATGAATCAATCTTATGCGATTGAGTGGGATCGCTAAACTGAATAAAGTTACCTCCTTTGGAAGCAGCATTGATTGTACTTTGTGGAAGGTTGAACTGTTGCATTAATGGCGCCAACTGACCAGATGAAAGAGCAGCACTGAATACCGACAAAGCCTTAAAATAAACGAATGATAGTGAAGGTATCAGACATACTAGGATTGTCTTTCGTATCGCTTCATGTTTACACCACAATCTATCTTGTTTGTAAATGATTTTTAAACATTTTAAGGCTGGACTATGTTAGGGTGTGTTCACATGGAGAAAAATTAGCCCGCAAAAGCGGGCTGGTTCGGTTCACCGGGCTGATTTTGTCTTGTGTTCACATGAGAAAAAAACATCCCGACAAACCGTGCTGAAAGATGTCATGTGATTATCATTGTTTACACGTAACAAAAAAAAAACATGTGCAAAAGTTGCAAAATCAGCCCGGTTAACCGGGTTAGAGTGTTCACATGGAAAAACTTCAGCTCGCATTGCCGAGATCTCGGTACATAAAAGCGAGATTTTGGCAAACCGGGCTGATGCATTTCTCATGTGAACACATGTTGAATTTTATGAGACTTTGATAGAAAAGGTGAGATCTCGGCAAACCGAGCCAGCCCGCTTTGCCGGGCTGATTTTATCCATGTGAACACCACCTTAGAGTGAAATTGAAACTAAAATTATTATGATAATTAGAGGTTCACATTATTTCCATAACACATACTGCAACTCTCATAATGTAAAGAGTACAAATCTTTAAAAATGCTTCAATGCAGTTACGAAAGTTTCACATTGCATTGTGGTAACATAAACTAAGGACAAAGCAGATTAAATTTAAATTGTACACCAAAAAGTCAAGTTTCAGCGTCTCAACTCGTTAATTATTCATGACCGCGTTGACTTTTTGATGTACAATTTAAATTTACAGCCTTAAAATACCTGCTTAAAAGAAACATTTTTTAAGAATCTTTACGTGTAAACCCCCCCCCCCCCCCCCCCCCACCCCCCACCCCCCTTTAAGCGTTGGTAAGGGCGGAACCTCAGAAAGGTAAATGACGATGTTATCCCTGATTAACTAGTATATAACAAAATTTACTCTTTCATATTCTATTTAGAAATAAAATTCAAAAAACTGACTTTATTGCCTATTTAAACTGCCACGGAGTCAAGATTACACATTCAGAAGCATCGATTCACAGGCGAGAGAAGGGATAAAACATTTAAAATTAAGATTGAATATATTACAATACTACGTTAGTTAACTCTGAAACGAAAAAAAAACTATTGATAGATGATTGGGTAAACGAAATTATCATTGACCAAAGTCAGTAATAGACACTGTTATAAACAATTTTACGAAATTTTTCCCTGACTTTCTCTGACCTAAAGGGCAAAAAAACTTTTCCCCCCTGACATTCTCTGGCTTTCCTGTCAAACATAGTTTTGTTCCCTGATTTTCCAGATACTGTGAACCCTGTATTAAGTTACACATAAAAGGCTACAGACAGAACAATAAGAAAAAAGAAACCTGTTTAAATTGAGGAGATTGCAATGTCTCACGAATATCATCGTCAGATTCTGGAAGATTTTCAACAACAGGCAGAAATGGCCTCAATCTAGCCACAACTTCTTTGTCCTTCAGCAATGGCAGAAGAGCTTCACAGGAAAATGAAGCAGAAAGATCAACATCTAGGTAAAGAAAGTGTAGAAAAAAAACTTAAAATTAAAGAAAATGAACAGGATATACTATTGTACGTTTAGGTATGACTGTAACAACATGATGTGGACGATGGATTGGTTTTGTTGATTGTTTTGAAGTATGTAACAACCAAGAAATGTATCAAATATTCAAAAATGTTGATGAACCACTTTTAACCTGTATGGTGTTGGATCTTGCTCACCACTGACCCAATTCAAAGTGTATACGCTGATTTTATGTTGTAGTAAAAATCTGCCTGGTTACACAGAATGACAAGTTTTCAGTTTCCGTGAAACAATGCTACAGGTCATCTCAGTCACATTAAATTTGTTGAAAAATCACTGCAAAGGAGTGCATTGCCATAAAAATATACACACTATTTCAATAAAAATACTCTTCAGCGCAGTAACTTTTTGACAATTTTGCTCAATGGGTAATGGTTTAAAAGATGAAACTTACTTTCATGTTTCCCTTCTTCAGGAACTATGAGAAAACAAGAAAAGTGAAAGTCAAATGAGCATTCAGACGAGGAACCAAATTAAATCCTTTCCATGATGAACATAAGCTTTTAAGAACCTGTCAACTGTTTGAGAAAATACAGCTGACAGGTAAGCAAAGTAAACAGTTTGTTTATTAAATCACTCATACCTTGCATGGTGGACAATATATTTTGCAAATCACTCAATTGTACAGCACCAGTAGCTGGTTTGGAGTTATCACTTGTTGCTTCTGAAGCTGGCTTTGGTGCTGCATTGGTGGTTGCTGTGGCAGTAGGAGTGACTGTAGATGTTGCCGGTGGAGATGATCTGAAAATGAATATCTTTCCTTGTTACAAAAACCTACCCCGGTATTCAACTATGAACTGATTGAAGCAAAATCACCATATTCCAAAGAAAAAAAAATAAAATAAAAAATAAATAAATAGAAAATAGCAAGTATCAGGGGTTGACAAATTTCTACAGCATTCGTACGTTGACGTACAAAATATATTTTTTTCACGTACGGCAAAAATTTTTTAACGTACGTATTTCAAATCAAAATATACGTCTTATGAAAATACATTAATGTAACAAAATTTTATTATCAATGTTTTATTATTCAGTTTTACGTTCTTTCGCTTTTGTAGAATTTCAACTATTTTATCGACAGGTTGAAAAAGTTTGATTTTACGGTGGTAATTAGTTGGTGTAAATAGGGTCTAATCGTAAAACACCAGCAAATTAATATATTAAAAGACAAAAGAATTATACATGCCGTGAGCTGTGTTAACATATGTTTTTTTAAGCTTGGTTTCCACTATGAGTTAACTTGAGTTAACTTGAGCTAGAATTCGTGGTTTAGAAAATTAACTCAAGTGGAAACATCTTCAGAACCAGCTCAAAAATTTTAACTCACGTTTTTTCTCAAATTAAACCATGAGTTAACTTGATCTTGGAAACAAAACTTTTCCTTTCCAAGATCAAGTTAACTCATGGTTTAGAAAAACATCAAAGGATTCCGACTACTTGCAGCATGTTTCTGAAGTGTCGAAGAAAATGTTTTCAATAAATACGTTAACTTTACGAATGTAGTGAGCGTAGTGGAGCATAAATATGGTCACTATTTTAGTTTTGATTGAGTTAAGTGAAAACGTGACGGTATATCCTTGTTTATACGAAAAAACGACTAAGGCATACAAAGAGAAAGACGTTGTACAGAACTCATGGAAAGAAGTTGCAGAACCTCTTGACATTATTGAAGATGGCGTGTACCTTTCGCGTTTTATTTACTGCAGTTCTTTCTAAGGTGCTGTTCATATGGAGGCGGGCTGATTTTCAACCCGTGTTCATATGATAATTTTCATCCCGCTCAACCGGGATAGAATTTTTTTACATCACGTGACCTCACATTCTTTGTGCAGGAATTGATAAAATCTCAGCCCGCCTCACCGGGATGGAGTGTTCATATGTACAATTTTCATCCCGCCTAGCCGAGATCTCGGTAAAAATAAGCGAGATCTCAAGGCGGGCTGGCTCGCTTGTCATATGAACACATTTTATTTTTTTCGTATGTTTCTTTAAAATAGCGAGATCTCACCTAACCGAGCCAGCCCGCCTCCATATGAACAGCCCCTAAATACATCATCAGAGCTACTGTTGTCATTGAACATCAACAGCTCACGTGTTCGTAGTGGGAACTATGCATACTTAATTAGGTTTGTGTAAACAAAAAATTAAATCATGGTTTAGAGGGGGTTTACACGTAAAATTTCATCCCGGGACGAGTTTCATCCCGGGATGAGTTGCTCCCTGTGTCAGGTCAAAACGTTTATATTGTTTACATGTTTTAGACGGGATGAAATCTCATCCCGGGATGAGTTCATCCCTGTCTTTAAGACAGGGATGAGATTTCATCCCGGGATGAAATTCGTTAAAAAAGACATGTAAACACTTCCTCCCGGGATGAAACTGAAGAAAAACACGTGTAAACACATGTTAATTTTCATCCCGTGCTAAAGATGCAGAAGGTGCGCATTTTGAACAAGATGTTGAGTATTCGACAGGAAAAGATTTCTTTCGTTGCACGTGGACGCGGTGCTAGGATAAGTGGAAGAGAGAATCAAGGAAAAAGGTTTGTTTATATTATCACTTCAGATATGTATTTGAGCAACATTTATGAACTTTTACATGAAACTACCAAAACCTATCAATATATTTTCATTTTAGGAAAACTACTACGTGTAACTGCATAAGAAAGGATGCAATTGTTAAAATTGTTGATAAAGTTGCAGTAGTAGGGGCCACTATGTATTCTCGTGTGCAGGGACGTGTTACAAGCAAAATTTTTGCTGATGTCGATTCCTAAGTTGAAGTAAATGAAAAATCACATAGGTGCCAAAAAAGTTTTTGCTTCTGGGTCACGTGGGATGACGTCATTGCCTGCCATACCAATAAAAAAAATTTTTCGAGGAATATGAAAAATTTTTATATCATTCGAAAGAGCATCAAAAATGCTTTAGAAATTATATAGAAACTGTATGCTCAAAATTTGTGGTTCACAAATTAATGGCACTTTAAAATTTTATATAAAACCGGGGGTAAAAGTGTTAAAAATACGATTTTTAAGAGTAAAGGATTTGTTTTTAGTTCTTTAAGGTACCTTACAATAATCTATGTTTCCTTCATCTTGCTATAAGGTTATTGTAATACTACGTTTCGATTGTAATTGTTATATTTCTTATATTCCATAATCGTAATGTTTTTGACAAACCCCCGTCTGATGTTAGGGAGAGTTCAAATTCAAGTCATTTGGGAAATATCAAATTGTGGAGGTTCGAATTATGCTTCGAACTAGAGAGAATGTATAAATATTAAGTGATCTGTTTCATGAAAGAACACGTAGTATTGTTTCTTGACGTAAATGGCTGGTAGTTGTTTTATTAAAATACGAAATTATAAAACAAAAGACTCCGGCTCTCAAGAAAAGAGTTGCGTAAACAAAAATAGAACTTTTAAATAAAAAATAAAAACGATTAAGTAGAAACCAATAACGATCGCTAACAAGTAAGATAAAAACTACTGATAGGAGATGGATGGTGAAAAACGGAAACGATATAACTTGAATTTTTCCCTGTGCGTTGTCTGCCAGAAGGATGATAGCAAAAAAAAGGTAATTGCTACTTTCTACTCTCTTTAATAATTGTAATTATTAGTAATAAATTTAGCTTTTGATAAACTCACATCTTTTTACAACAAGTATTAAATGGGGCTGCCGATAAACTAGAATTCAACTGTATTTGTGTGGTGATATGGTAAGATTTTATTTGATTCCAGGTCGTGAAAAGCAAATCGTATGAAGCAACCGAAAAACTGTGGGAGGCTATTCACACGCGCTACAAATTGAAGGATCATTACATCGAAGATTGCTTCAAACGGTTGACTGGTATCTCAGAGGAAACCTTCAAAGAACAATGCATCTATCATTCCGAATGCTATAAGCAAATTACAAACGTATCAAAACTTCGAAGGCTTTTGCAGACAGTCGAAGATAATGTGGAATACGAAGAGATGGAAATTAGCATTGCTGAAGAAGAAACACCATCAACATCATCAACAAGATCAAAAGCTCAACCTTACGACAAATCACTTTGCATAATTTGCCAAAAGCATGGCAGTCGCTTGAGAAAGGTGGAGTTCCTTCAGACTGGGAGAAAAATGCACGAGATTGCAACAGCTCTGCCAAAAAAGGAATTTTTTCTGCGACTGAACACTATCCCAAATGCCAAAGATGCTGTTGCAAACGATGTTTTGTATCATTTGAAATGCTGGGTTTTGGCGCAACGTGAAGCACAATCTTTGCAATCCGATATTCAAGAGACGGATGATGTTGATCGCGTCGTTGCAGATATTGAAATTGTGCATATTGTTAAAGAGCTCGTCAAATCTCAGCAAGTCACAAACATAGGCTCCATAAATGTAATTTACAATGATTTGCTTGGAAATGAGAACGAAGTAAATTACAAGCGATATTTGAAATCACTTTTAAAGGACAACATAAACGGACTTTCATTCACTAGACCACCATGCAGGAGAAAATCAGAGATCGTCTCTGCAGAGAATATGACTAATCACCTGTTGGATGATTTTTCTAACAAAGCTGATGATTTTGCTATTATTTATGATGCTGCAAAAGTAATTCGGAAAGACTTAATGAAGAATCGTGGATGGAAATTTTCGGGTGACTTTTCTGGATTTGATATACCCAAGTCATTTTCAAAATTTTTGGAGTGGATATTAGTAGGACCACAATCGTCTCTTGTCAAGAATAGCGAAAAAAAGAAATCACTCGATAATAGTGTAAAGAACATTGCTCAAATAGCCATCAGAGCTGTCAAAAGTGATCGACAAGTATCCTCGAGTCTTGCTTCTGATTTTAGAGATGTGGTTGAGACACCCTTTAATGTTGGTTTAGGATTGTTGGTCCACAAAGAAAGCAGAAACAAAAAAGTGATTCAACACTTATTCAACCTTGGATTGTCAATTTCCTATGATAGGATAATGAAGATAGAAAATGGCCTTGGAAATGCGATTGTTGAAAAGATTGACACAAACAACGGTGTTTACATACCTGAAACACTTGCTGAAGGCATACCAATGCATTTTGCCATTGACAATATCGACTTTCGAAACGATACCCCTGATGGTAAAGGCGAATTTCACGGAACCACACATGTTGTTTTTCAGAAGAAAAACAGCGTCGACAAGGAAGTTATCACAATAGCCCCAAGTAGGTCACATACATTTGAACATTCAGCAACATTACCAAGTATTTGCCAAAAGCCAAAAAAGCCAAATGACACATTTTCCAGCCACAAAGGACCATCTTCTTTGATCGATTTATCTGAATTCACAAATTGCGACAGACTATGGGCACTTCTCCAAGTGACAAATATGGAAATGCCCCCCTTGCCAACTTGGAGCGCATTTAACTCTTTGTTGACAAGTACACCTCTGATATCTACTTGTGAAGTCCTACCATTGGATGCTTCATCTCCAACAGATTGGACAGGGCTTTATACCGCACTAAAGAAGGTTCAAGGTATTAATGTTGCTGTTACACCAGAGAGAAAAACCATTGTAACCCTTGATCTTCAACTTTATGCTAAGTGCATGGAGCTGCGCAGCAAAGAAGAAATTCGAAATAACTTTATATTTCGTTTAGGGGAGCTTCATATTGTCTTTGCTTACTTAAAAGTGCTTGGTAAATATATCAAGGGAAGCGGATTAGATCAGTTACTTATTGAGATAAACGCATATGGACCAACAACACTAGGACACATTCTTAATGGAAAACATATGAAGAGGGGCATGGAAGCACATATGATCTTGTACCTTTCGTTGACGAAACTTTATCTTGAAATGTATGGAGAAGAAATTGAAAGTAACAATGACATGAAATCAATTAAAAAAAGGATGACTGACACTCTTAAAGAAGATGGAAATCTGAAGGCGCTTTTTGACGAATCGTATCTTGAGTTATCACAAAAGGAATTATTCCATCAGTTAGAGTCAGACTCTGCATCGTTTCAGAATCAATCTTTGTTTCTATGGAAATACATGGAGATGTTTGAAATTCTTCTATTATTTGTACGATCATCAAGGGCAGAAAATTGGGAACTCCATTTGGCCTCATTAGATGCAATGGTACCTTACTTCTTTTCACATGATCAAATCAATTATGCTCGCATCACGCCACTATACCTCGCTACAATGATGGAATTGAGAACCACCGACCAAGATACATGGAACTATCTTAAACATAATTTTTCCATTAACAAATCAGGTATCCCATTTTGCTCTATTGGTACAGATCATGCGCTCGAACAAGAAAACAAAAAGCTAAAAGTAAATGGAGGTGTCATTGGTCTCACTCAAAACCCACAAGCTTTATATCGATTTTGCTTAATCTCGCCCTCTTTGGATTTAATGGTCACTAAATTTTTAGAAGAAGCTGGAGTTCGCGAAGTCAAGATTAAACACAGTCATTATCAATTGTCTGGAACAACAAACAAGAGAATTTTATCAAATGTGCACAAAGGAATAAAGATGCTATCAGATCTTGATGTACATTTTGAAGAAACTGATTGTGTTTTCAATGTTTTGACGAAAGCAGTTTTGCAGAAGGAAATATCTGATCAACTCCTTGCCAACCAGAGAATTGGGAAACAAATGTACGAAACCTTTGTCACTGAGCGAATCAAGGGCTCCGTTTCAGTATGGGAGCCAATGAAGAAAACAAAATTGAAAACCTTCCAAAGCCAAGCAAAGGTTATAAGATGCAAAGTTGGTGAAAAAGTTGTCCAGATGAAAGAAGAACGAACCCTCATCACAAGATTTCTCATTATGTCTCGTCGAAGGGAAGAAATTGACTTAGAAGACATCATCGGCAACTACGAGTTATCAGTGATTCCACAATCCTTATTTACAGCTGAAGGACAACCTCATCCTTGTGTTGAAAAATCAAAGGTAAGCCTAAAATATTTAATTTCGGTGTATGCGTACCAATGTGGGATAACAAACGCATAAAAATTAGCTATGTGTTTCATTCTTCATTCAGAAGATGCATTTTTTCATAGGTTATGCACTGCATCGAAGAGAGCATAGGAAAAGAAACAATTGAAGTGTCGAACAACGTAGAGAATGTACTCGTTATTGACGGAATGGCTGTTGTTAACCAGGTCGACTTCAATGGCTTACAAACATGCAAAGATTTTGCTAATGCTTTCAACAGAAAAATTCAACAAATATCGTCTACTTACACAGAAGTTAGGTTGATTTTTGACAGATATATGGAAAAATCATTAAAATCTCTTACGCGAAAGAAAAGAACTGCTGGTGTTCAAATAAGGTAAGAATTAGGATATACAACATGATTTGTGTTAATTTAATCATACTTACGCTAAACATACGATAGAATTTAGAATTACTATGAATATACTTCATACATTTTATTATTGCAGGTACAAAATATCTGACACCACAAGCCTGTGCGGGATAAACAAGAAAAGATTTCTCTCTCACGTCGAGACGAAAAAAGATCTCACAATCTACTTGGCTGAATATTCGATAGTACTTTTTGAAAGTCTTGGTATTCAGTATGCTGTCTCGTACGAAACTAAATGTCGAACAAATCTTGAAGACTTTCCTGAAGAGCTCTGTACACATGACCATGAAGAGGCAGACACTCTGATATTACTTCACGCAATCAACGTTGCTTCAAGAAACCCGTTTGCAGATTTACACATCTACTCCCCTGATGATATATGATATATAACTTTACGGTAAATTATCAGCAAAAATTACTCGAAATTGACTATTTTTTCAAAAAGACGGGGGTAAAGATTTTATCTTCAGTTAAGTGGTTTAACCTTTTTTAAAAAAAAGATATTCGAATTATCAAAATAAATGGGTATCACAATACTTCAGTTTCAGATTGTCATTTTCACAAGAATGCAAATTGAAAAAGATAAGTAATTAGGTCCCCAACGCTTTTTCTCAAAACTTTAACCCCCTGTCTTTATAAAACTGTAAATTGCTAATATTTTCTTATCTTCAAATTTTGAGCATATAGTTTCTATATGATTTCTAAAGCATTTTTGATGCTCTTTCGAATGATATAAAAATTTTTCATATTCCTCGAAAAAAATTTTTTATTGGTATGGCAGGCAATGACGTCATCCCACGTGACGCAGAAGCAGAAATTTTTTTGGCACCTATGTGATTTTTCATCTACTTCAACTTAGGAATCAACATCAGCAAAAATTTTGCTTGTAACACGTCCCTGCACACGAAAGCTGATTTTTCAACATAGTGGCCCCTACTACAGTTGAAAGTGCAAATTTTCTCTGTCCAATAGCCATCTTTCTACACGTTTCTTATTTTATCAGCTCTTTTCAAACAAAGTTCAGTTACGATTTATCATACCCAAGGCGAGTAAAAGCACATTTCATCGCGGGATGAAACTACTCATCCCGGGAAGAAATTAACATGATTTCATCCCGGGATGAAACACACATGTAAACGTTTTCCATTTCATCCCGGGATGAAACTCGTCCCGGGATGAGATTTCATCTCACGTACGTGTAACCCCCCCCCCCCCCCCCCCCCCCTTAGAAAAATAAACCAGCTCAAGTTAACTCAAGTTAACTCATAGTGGAAACCAAGCTTTAATGTAGAAAAAAAACATGCGTTTTGTTAAAAAAAATGGTTTTAATTATAATTTTATGAAACGAAAAATGAATTCGCACAAATAACTGCCTATGGGAATAAGAAGGTCTGAACTGAGCTTTGCTAACAAGAATAACATCTCTATTTTCAAGTACTTTTTCTTCAAATTTTGATATTGATATCACTGATTAAATATTTTATTTTTATTTTATCATCGCTCCTGTTTAATGCACCAGTCGCTCCTTTTTTTTAGTAAAAATGTAGGTTGAGCTGCTTTGCCATGAGGATGATTTGTTTTTCATTTGATTTCACAGACATGTTTCATCAATTATACAATGCCACGAAAGAATGAGAACGCATTGCGTCGCTCTTCTCCACTTAACTAACGATAATATAATGATAATATTTTTTGTCATGTTTTTTTGTAAGGGCAAAGAGCAAACAATTTTCCTTGCAATACATTAATATTTATTTGTTTAATGAATTCATTGAATATTGTTAGGAGTAATGTAATATCCTGGAAGATACTGTTCTTCCAGTGTACTGAAAGAAAATGTCATTCATTTTATTCCTGTACAAAACAAGTAAAAAATAATGTACGCGACCTAATATCTAAAAAAATTCACGTACAAAATAATGGCTAGTTGGCGTTTGTGCACGAAAAGTAATGTTTTTTTATCGTACGTTGACATCGAAAAAGTCCTAATATTTGTACGTCACGTACGCACGTACACGATTTGTCAACCCCTCCTCTAATAAATCCCCTCCTTCTTTATAACACCCCCTGCTAAACTCAAAAAATTAAATAAACGCTCCTCTCTAATTAACGCCCCCTCTTATTAACACCCTACCCCCTAAGAGGGGTGTTTACAGGGAATACATCTAGGATTTGAATATTCAATTTCGAACAAGCAAAGAAAAGCAAAGTAACATTTCATTCTCTCCCTCGAACCAAAACAACATGGTTCATTCTTAAGAAACGTCCCCAAGGGGAGAGAAACGTAACCCTTACTCTATTCCTTTCTCAGATGAGGACAATTTTGTTGATGTTTTGTACAGTTGTGGTTTCAGAAAAGTACACAAAATTAAATTTCTTAGATAAACACTCCCCTCTTTTAAACGCCCTCTCTTAAACTCGAAAAATTAAATAACGATCTAGGCATTTATTAGAGGATTTACGGTATTTGATTTGAGAATTGCTGAGAATGCAGTTACAAAACAGAAACTTTGACACTCAGTGTCACCCTGAACATCCTGAAGGTTAACAAATATAACATATCGAGATGTAAAGCACTCTTTTATAACAAAACCCAAACTATGTATTTTCGCAACAAGAAGAAGACTTACACCCTCGCTGAATTGGTTGTGCTTCTAGAAGAAACTCTAGAATCATCACTATCGAAGCCAGCACTGCTACCACCGCCAAGGCCCGACATACCGAGCAGTTGCATCAATTGTGATTGGTCCATGTTGTTCAATAGACTTTGTAAACTGGAGTCACCTGCAAAGAAGATTAAATGTCAATTAACAATGGTTTCCTAGAAAAGTAAAAAATAACATTTGATATAATGAGAGTATTGTTCTGTTTTTAGTCAAGATGAATCATTTTGAAAGCTTATAAAAACATCATACACTTAATCATACCTAATTGATCTCCGAGAGAGGCAAGTGCAGGTTGCAATCCCGCCAGAGCACTTCCTCCACCACCACCTGAATTCCCTGCAGAACCAGGAGTTGGTGGATTATTCAGAAGATCGTTGACTTTCTTGCAATACTCTTCATCCTTGCTGTCTTTTGGTTCTTGCATCCAAAAAAAGAATTTCCGATTGGATGACTTAAATTTGAGGATGAAGACACGTCCTGTGGTGCATTGAGGCACTCTTTTGAATTCGATATCATCAGGAAAAATGATGAGATCCTGTAAAATACAATAATCCATGATCATATTATGTGTCAAGACAAAAATAAAAACTACATGCAACTCCAGTAGTAATCCATGATTATGTAGGTCAAAATATAACTAGATTATTCAGTGCCCAGTTTTGTTACATTCTAGTTGAAACTTTAGAAGGATATAAAAAACTTGATTTCTGAAACAATTTCTTTTCAATCAAAAAGATAAATAGCGATAAAAGACCAATTAAATTGAAAGTGATATTTACCATTAGTAAGAAAATTCATGAGTTAAATTTTATAATAGAAAAAAATGCCTTCCTGAAGTTCCCTTGGCCACCATGAACATTTTTCTACACACATTGGTGTAATATTTCTCAATATGGTTATTTTTCAGGGAATAATGTTCTAATAAAGCTTCCTGATTCGTTCTTTTAAAAGGTAAGGGAAACCTTAGCGAAAACTCTAACTAGGGTAAGCCGGGGTAAAATGGGAAAAATGAGACAGGTATGGGTAAAACGGGACACTGGGCCAACAACATTCTGTAATGGTCAAAATGTTATACTAATGATCTGTTCTTTTGTTTTTTCATGTTATTTTGGTTAACTTCATATTTTCATAGTTGCTATTAGCACAAAAATATTTCCAAACACAACATTAAATTCATCGCCTTAAAGGTAAAGCTTTACTGAATTATGGTTTCATGAAAAATTTAGATTTAAAATTTATGCTAGAATTTTTGGGTGTTTTTGGCATGATAATTTAGTTTATAAGGGAAATTTCTCTGAATAGACATGTTATTATCAGATCAAGAGTGTCCCATTTTACACATTGAAGGTCAAAAGGGGACATTGAAGTGATATCTGCATACCTTAAAGTCACAATAAGTCGTGTATATACACAAAAAGTCGCAACTACAAATTATCGCAAGCAAATTCTCATGACTTTCGCGACATTTTGTGTACACAACATTTTTCTTTTTTAGGATTTGCAACTTAATGTCCATGACTTTTAAATATTTTCACAAAAAAAATATTTTGCAAGTCTCCAGCTATTTTTTCTCATTTCTGGGAAGGTGAACCTTGAAGAACTGCCACGTAAAATTGCCAACCATCCTTTAGTTGTATTACATCTGTTTGCATGCTTTGTTATTGTAAGTAATGACCATTAGATTGCAAATGTAAACTAGTCTAAATCTGCAAAACATAATGGCGGACGAAAGGGATAGGCAGAGATTCAGTCGGCATTTTTTAGATTATTGCGACATGTTATGTTATCAATACTTTTCCGACAATTTTACCAACTTTCCGAGTCGGAGATTTTCTTCTCGAAGACAGTCGGTCGCAGGACCAGAACAGAAGATATTTGCGATTGCCGCCCTATGATAGCATTTCCAGACCAAAAAATCAAATTTGTCAAAAAGCTATGAAACTATGCTGATTGGATAGATCTTTTCAAGAGAAAAAAAATGAGGGGTCATACACCTCTCAACAATAAGCCGTTCTGAAGTTATAGGAAATTTAGTATTGGGAATTTGGGGCAATTCTTGACATTCTGTTAGATATTTTCCCTATAGTATTCAACTGTAATAATATGTCTAATGGCACCAAAACATTGGATTTTTTCTTGAAAATAAGGTTAAAGAATATTGTCATAACTTTTTAACATTTCATAATTATAGGACTTAATATTTTCAGCGTATATTTGAATAACCATTTACTACAAAGAGCAATATTTGTTTTCAATTAATACTATCCATAGCAACAGGGATCTCCCCCATGGCAACAACACATAAAATAGGGCTAAAACAAGAATTTACAGGCAGAAGCTCCAAAAAACATATACTTTACTATTTCAAACTAAAGTGGAGCAAAGAAACATTAAGTTTGCGGAACCAAATTACACATTACTTCAAGGTTTACCCCAAATTTTCCCTAGCAACGGGGTAAAATGAAGACAGTTATAATACTAGAAATGGGACAACTGAAAACTTTTGACTCTGTTTAAACAGAAAATAAGTAAATATGGTGTGTGGTGGTTATATATACTAGTGAATTTCAAGATGTACTCCAAATTTTCCCTAGCAACTGGGTAAAATCAAGAGACGACAAACAAGACGTATCATGAAAACATGTATATGTTATACTATCAAAATCCAATTCCATTGGTTTCTGTTTTTCATTGGCCGAACTGACTAATAGACATAAATAATCATTGATAATAGATACATCTGGGTCTACAGATAACAAACAGTTAATTTCGGTAAGATATTAAATTTATTAATAAACAACATTTTTTATTATAAATCATTAATAATAAAAATAACTTATCTTCACATAAGAAACTGTTATATATTTAAAGGGAAAGTAAAGGCTTTGTAAATGATAAAACATATCAATAATGGATCATCTAAAGACAAAGGTGATGAACATACAACTTATTTTACTCCTGTCAAATGTTTATTTATACCAAAATCTGCCATTTTGAAATTTCAATCTTTCATATTTTTGCGAAAAAGGAAAACATTGCAATCAGGGGTGAAACATCCAACTTTGAGGTGCTTTTCCTCACCGGATTGAGTGATGTTTACAGGAAAATAATTACATAGTTGGAAAGAGGAAGGATTAAAGTGTCCATTTTTGTACCGTAAAAGAAAAAACCTTTTTCGAGCGAAAAAATTGAAACTGATATAGCAGAAAATTAATGAAATGTCATAGAAGGGCTATTGGAAACAACTTTTACGGGCGATTTTTGGATTTCCCAGCCTTTTCTTACATAAACTACAAAGTTTGACATCAATTCAACAAGCCAATCCACCGCGCTGAGCATCAAAGTGATTCCTGGTCGAATATTTTTGTGGCCACAGGCGGGAAAACCGGCAAATCAGATCATTTCTCAGCCGTAAATTAAAGGAATCCCAAGGTCTAATAGATTATTCAAATAATACTGTTTATCTTAAAAAATGAAGTAGCGACTCTTGTTTCAGTTTTTTCAAACGTTTTTTAGATCGTGAGATAATCACGTTATAAATATTTTTTCTGCATGCTTTAAAACTTTTTAAAAACCTTCTTCTTCGTAGTATTTTTAATCTCTAGTGCCCAGACCGTTTCCATTGTTTAAACTTTTGTGACGTATGATTTGAGTAGCATTGAAATATGTCTTTTATCAATGTGAATACAACACTTGCTTTCACTAAGAAATTTTCACAATAAAAGTGAGCGATTTATAACTCGGTTTTTATACGTAAAATTCCAGAGTTTCACAATGTATAAAAAGTGAAAGATAATAAAAAAAGGTGACGCAAGTAAGTAAATAAATATTCCATGTAATAGATTGAATATTAGTCGTGAAGAAATCATAGTCGGAAATGCGCCTCACTGTGTTGCTCATAACTGTAATAATCAATCGAGTAATAATAGTAAAATATCTTTTCATGCTTTTCTTCGGCTTCAAAATACGTCGTAACCTGCCGAACGAAATAAATATATTCCTTTCAAACCATTTCGAAGAAATCTGTTTCGATAAAAGTCATGACATTCGGTTGAAATATTCTCCATCAACAAAGCAACAAATAAATAAGTTAATCAATAACTTAATTAACATGTCAATATTTACATATCAGAATATGTTGAATCCAAGAGCGTCAGTAGATCGATCGTATAAAGCAGAACAATCCGAAGTAAGTGTTTATACCCACTGTGTGGTTATCTCCCTCCTCCATGTTCAAATCTTCATTTTGTAATTTCACTATTTTTACTCTATCTTTCTTTCTATTAGGTTTCGAAACATTGATGTGGACTAAACGAAACAAGTGTTGTTGAAGCAGAGAACTGCGCCGTAGAAACGATAACGGAATATCATCCATGATACAGTACAAAACATCCTTGTTCAAGCATGTTGCCTGGAATGGACCATCATGTTCAGTTATAAACTTTTAAGTCTAAAGCTGGATCTCGACTACTTTAATAAGAGCAGAGATATTCGGGTTTTTCGCATTTTTGGCTCTCTTTGTGAAAGTTTATGCGTTTGGAAATTTCACAACAGCAAAACACGAAAGTTTTTTCGTGGAGATGGAGAAACCGACGACGAAACAGATTTTGAGTGGGAAGTTGAGGAAATTTAGTTATAGTTTTTTATTTTTAGAAAAGAAAAATTATAAAAATTTGGTTTCTTTTTCGCTCATTCGCGAAAGTTTTTTCACGTGAAAATAAACTTTTCCTTCGATTCGGGAAAGTGTTTTCCGCGAAATTTGTTCCCAAATCTGCGAAAAGCGAAAGTTTATTCCATAAATATCGCGGAATACACGCGAAAGTTTCTGCCCGTGAAAGTAGCCGGAAAATGCTGCAGCGGGTGGTTATTTCCGCCCCTTCGATTGAACGAAAAGTACAAACCATGTCTACAAAGACATTTTTGTCTAGTGGAGATTCGCCTTAAAAGAAAGAATTAAATGACAGTAGGATGGAGAGTTTATCAAAGAATATGCACAAAATACTTTGATTTTTAGATTATTATAACAGGTGACATATCAAGAAAATATTTCACATTTCCATTTATTTCAAAGAAGAAAAGTAATGTTTTGTGACGAAGAAAAATAAATTTTTATGTTCAGAAAAAGTTTTTTAATTTATTTCATCAATCTTAGTACAGCAATAGACAGTCCTGATTTGAAGACATGCAATGGGAAACGGCAATAATGGGAACTTTGACACCAGGGATTCACGTCGCTACTTAAACGCGATATTTTGTTGGAAATTTAAATCGTTTACTTGGTAGATAAAATCATCTTCTACATTCCCAACATCTTTTCATTCATCATTTGATTGCTCATTTATATTTTGTTGTTTTTCTGGCTCGTATTGGTACGATGTCGCAGACATTTCCTACTTATTATGCGAGCCGTTACTCAAATGATACGTCACAACTACAAATTTGGCTAAGAGGACTGGCGCATAGAGTTAAAAATAGAGTTCAAGTTAAAAATAATGGCGGACGAAGAGCACGTAGAAAAACGTGTTTTGAATCAAGTAATACTGGACTTCTGATTAATTGCAAGAGCGAAAATTTTAATCAACGTTGTTTTTGGCTATCATTCTTTAAAATAGTATTAATTCATGTTACGACCTTGGGATCCCTTTAAGTATTTCACCGAATAGCATACTGGGCAAATTAGATATCACCGGAAAGCCAAAAAATCAAGGAAAACAATAAAAAAAACTGGAATCGGCTAGCGCGATCCAAAAGAAAGATAATAACTGTTGAAGTTGAGTTATTTTTCGAATTTTTTTTATGACGTCAGGATTTTACACGGTAATCTTTGGAAATGCTCTATGAGAGTACCGTCTTCGTGTCTAATTACGGACAGCCTTTGTAATTACGGACATCAAAATGTAAACAAACATTCTTGTCACGAAAATAGACATGCATTCTTGCCAAGTTCACCACGTATAACTGAATAAAATGTTTTATGAAACAGAGCAATCCAATAGAGAGCAATTAGCAGCAACACTTGAAAAATAATGGACCGTGAAAATCATAATGGCCTATATTTCAATACTCAGTAAAAAAGTGTCCTCCCCCACTGTTATTGACGTACAAAAACTTTATTTATTTGATTTATTTTATGATAATTAACTTTTTAGAAGCATGATCTAAAAAAATTTTCATTCCTCAATTCATTTTTAAACATAAATTTTCGACCTGTCGATATTTCATGATGGAGGTTGCCATTATTATTTTTTATCCGTAAATATGGCTACCATTGTACACACGGAGCTCATAAAAATACGCACGATTCTCAAGAGAGCGCAGTCTACTTTAAATCTTTAAAGTTTAGAAAAGTAAATTCTAAAAGGCATATTGGTAATTTTCTAGCGTTCAAATAAATTTAATTATCTCTGAAGTTTGTTTTATTACAGTTTGGTTGACAGTACGGGATGTGACGTGTTTTTAATTTACAGACGGTTGGAATTATGTTTTGTCGATGTCCGTAATCAGGGACCTATCCAGGGACAATTTGATAGCGTTTGAACGCTATGGGCGCCCAAAATAATGCGCCCAAAAACTTTTATTTGTTACTTAAGAAATACTTCTTTTTTAAACTGTATTAGAAGATCACAAAATCACCAGAACGTGCAAGATCATCACCTCGCTCGGAGTGCTATCAACTTGCTTTCGTATGGGTAGAGATGCATCAAAAAATGCAGAACGTCAGAAACCAAAATCGGCATTACGGTCATAGTGGATAAAATTGATCAATCCACTACTTTAAGTAGAACCTATTTTCGGTCCTGATTTTCGCATGTATGGACTCACTGACAACAGATTTGTGGTCCGCTAATTTGCTTTAAAAATTGAAACGAGGCTACTTCAAGAAGGAGCGATTCACTCACGAAGGATTCCTCACGAAGAAAGTTTATCAAGTTGAACTTTTTTCTGCTTTCATAAATTATTTTGTGATAATTTTATTAGAATTTCTCTGTAACCAAGAGATTTTGCCTCGCTACCAAGTGTCTTTGTACCCATTCTTCAGCGCCATTCAGAGCTCATATTTTCAAATTTTCTCGGGGCTTCGCCCCGTACCCCACTGGGGCGGCCTTACAGCGCCCCCCCAGACCCCCCAGCTCATAGGTTTAAGTCACTAAACAAAAACGCTATGCCCAAATTTAGGCTGGATACGTCCCTGGTAATTACAAAGGCTGTCCGTAATTAGACATGAAGAC
Source organism: Turritopsis dohrnii (assembly GCA_027922465.2). Classification (NCBI taxonomy): domain Eukaryota; kingdom Metazoa; phylum Cnidaria; class Hydrozoa; order Anthoathecata; family Oceaniidae; genus Turritopsis; species Turritopsis dohrnii. The sequence goes on from BQMF02000529.1 coordinate 137,495, forward strand.
GGTAGTTTGTTTTATCTTTCTCTTGTTAAAATAGTGGCACATGTTAGTAAAATTTATGAAGTTATTTTGTGTTTTTCAACCGTTTTAGATTGAATTGGAAAAAAAAAAAGAATTATATTTTCGTGTACAAAATATTTTGTTAATTTGGATAAGCCAAAAAGTTCTTTGTAGTAAATAAAAATTTAGTAAATTTGACCGGAGAGGGAAGCTCTAATTAAAGGCTTAAGGATTATTTTTTATTCATTAACGAAACAGCTCTTGTCTTCAATTTTTTTTAAAGAAATCTTACATCTTCAACAGCACCAGAGGTTCTATCCTTCCAACAAAAATGCATCAAGGAATCGTCACTTTGGTAAATGTACACGCAACCTTTTCTTTTGTCAGCAGTAACTGTTGTTCCACGCAAGTTCATTTTTCCAGCACGAAACTCAATAAGATTTTTTGAGGATGCAAGTGCCGCATTTCCAAATAAAGCTGTCATTTCCAATAAAAAATTGCACTTCCCCGACCCAAAATGACGGATGAAAACTATCGATTGCACTGCGAAGCAAAAAAGCGGACCATAATGATGCCATGCAAACAACACATGAAACAATAGATTTGGTGGAATGTTACTTGAGTATGTGATGGAAACCATGGACACGACTGTAAGCAAGTGAGATAGGTACGGCGACAGGGTAAAGATCAAAGAATACAACTAAACCAACTGCATGAGAGGTGACTGAAGAAAATGATCCCACCGACAACTTCACTTGTTAAATATGACAATCCCATACTAGTGAGCAGAAATACAGAGAAAAAGTCCCCTCGTGTAAGATATTTTCTTCGTTATTTGTAAAAGATGCTTATTGATTTTACTACTGTTTTAGTTTGTTTTTTGTCCTCCCTTTTTTTGTCCTTCCAAGGAATACAAAAGGGGATGACGTCACATATCCAGGGGATGGGTGGGCATGTTAACAGTTGAGTTTTCCATCATGATAATGACTGTGTGCTCCCTAAAATCTCAATATGTTGGTGCATGCTTTTTTAATAGAGATCAATTAACTTGTGTATCTTTATAACTCTTTTTCACCACGGTTGGCACCTACTGTGTGGTGATTTGATGTGTTTTATTATAAACTAAGATGGAGAACTTTTTTTACAAGTTAGCAGGTGTCTTCTTAATAATGTTATATTCATTCGATTACAAAAGATTTCTATATAAACAATGAAATTGATTTTAACTACAACACCGACCCGGTCAAGGTATTTATGAAGTAGGCACTTGAACAAATAAATAGGAACGGAAAAATAAGTGTCTGGTTCTGCTATATAAAATTCCATGATTTTACAATTAATTTGTTTAGATGAAATCAATGAGGCATTTTTTTCATAGTTATTTTTTCAAAAATTACTTTTCTCCGTTGCTTTCATTAGACGTGAACGCTCAGAACCAACGACCAAAACCAGCGACCAATTGAACAAATGCCCGAAACGAACGCTCAAAGGCCATGACCAATTTCGCGAACAGCTAAAACCAAACGCCTGAAGTGGATGGAAACTTACGCGAAATTATGACCCAAATAAAATTAAATCCCCCCTGATAAATTTTCGTTGGGCCACCAAAATTTCCATCGGACCACCAAAAATTCTTAAACCAGCCCTGTCAATGGCCCGACCTGACACCCAGATAAAATGTTAAGATAAGACACTGGGTGTTGTCCTTTGTCACACATGAACAACAGTTGATGCATTTATTTACCAGGGAATTGGATTTGAATATAAATAGACAGCAAAGGTGGTGTCTTTTGGCATCCGTACAACTTTCAGAATGCACCTTTACCCACAAACCACCTTGATAATTACATTTAAACAAAAATATGAGTTGTCTCACCTGATGGAGCTTAGAATTGAAAAGTTTCCCTACAATGTTGTAAAGATAACAATGATTTCAATGGAGACATCAAATTTATTATAATATGTAACTTTCATGTGACAAACAGACAAAAAAGATGGCTTTTAATGTACAGACTAGAAGCCAGGATGACACTCAGCACCCATGGCCATGAATGAACGACTTTAGCATGAGCATTTAGAACTATCCTACTTTATGCAACTTTGTGGCTGTAAGATAGAGAGAGAATTGAATATTAATATAAGGAGAGGGTAACTTGTTTGTTTGTTTGTTTGTTTATTTATAATATGTATTTAATCAGGATAAATCCTCAGTTGTGTGCGAAACACTGCTATCATGGATGTCCTGTAAAAATTAAAATATAATATAATCACATTTAGAAAATTAAAGGTGACAATTATTAAACTATATATATATTCAAAAACAAGCACAAAAACAGTCACAACTTCACAAAAATCGATATGGGAAAAATCGATGGATGGAAGGCTAAATGCAATCAATGCTGGAAAGCAATTATGCAAAAAGTACATTAAAACATTCTTTGTTACCTATGGCCTTTTTTATTTCATTTCACAGAGAATTGGGTGTAATTTAAAATGGGTCACAATTGTGATATCATTTGCAACCCATCTAAAACTCTGAACCCACCTTTTCACCCACTGCAATGTGAAAATGAAACCATTTTGCATGTCACAAAAATACACAGATTGAGAACTAGATAAAATACTAACCAATACTTTAATAAAATACTTCCTTTCCTTTACTGTTTGCCCATGATATTGAAATAGCAGCTTGTCAGGGTCTAATCTAGGCCAAAAGTGCGTACGTTGATCAGACGCTGTCCTCTGCGCTTTTTGGTTTTTTTTTTAAATTTGTTTCACTTTAAAAACTTCAAAAATCACTCTTTTATAAGGGGGTCACAGGTTTAACCCACCAAAATAAAGCTCAGTTTGCCCTTTTCCTAAAAAAAGTGCCCTTTGGATGTTCAATGTGCCCTTTTCCCTTCTGCCGGATGCTGCCCTGCCATTCTAGATTAGACCCTGCTTGTTCAAAGTATTTTGAATGAAGCAAAAGTAAGAACAACAATAGTTTTCCTCCAAAGTGACTCTCTAAATGTGGAAGGTGATAACAGTTTTTACAGTTTTCTTTAAATGTTACCCTTCTGGGATCTGAAAAAAATTTAATGGTTGTTATTTATTTTGTATATACTATGTTATCAATGATTTTCTCACTCCTTTCTCGAAAATAAGGATGAAGGCTCTTCTTTTATACCTAGTCTCGGCCCTTGAAAGCATCCCAGCAGCAACCTGATGGAACCACAAGCCCAGTTCCACCACCTCCAAAGACTGGCAAACTTCCTCCTGTTTCAACAGATGCAAACAAAAATCAAACTGAAGAAATATTGAATGCTATTTTGCCACCTCGGTGAGAAAGACCAGATTTTTGTGATTAATATTTCTACTTGCTTTGTTCTGAAAACATCCATAATTGATATCAGTATAATATATAATACATCAATTTGAATAGAGGTTATTTTCTATAATTTTGTACATTTTAGTGAATGGACTGAAAATGGCCAACTATGGATACAACAAGTTTCCAGTACACCAGCCACTCGGATGGATGTTGTCAATCTTCAAGTACGAAATTACGATTACAATATTAAAATTATAGTTGCAACCTTGGAAAATGTGTGGAAAAATATCTGCTATTTTCAATATTGTGTTATAAGTAGTTGAGTTTTATGAATTTTTTTGAGATTAGGTATTGGTAAAATTACTTTACTTTAGTTTATGTATATTCACTGTAAAATAAAACTATCATTACAGGAGCAACTTGATATGAGATTACAACAGCGTCAAGCAAGAGAAACTGGAATCTGTCCTGTCAGAAGGGAGTTGTATTCACAATGTTTTGGTAAGCAAATGGCGTATTTTTTTCCTGCAATGTTTTTGTGTGCTGATTAAAAGTTCACAGTATTTAGAGAGATCTGATTTGATGGGAGTTTGATTGTCAGCAAAGAGAAAACTGTGATGTTCAATGCTTCATGGAAATATTGACTGCTTTCAAATTAGGATAAAAATTGAAAACTAATCGTAAAGTAATGTCATAATCACATATTCATTACCAAGCAGCTTGTATATAAACTTACTTAGTTTTGCAATGCTAATTCCATTGATCTTGATGACAGTTTCCACCATGGTTAAACTGTATATGTTAATTGCAAAACATACTTTGTAGAAAGTTTCTAGTTGGTTCGGGCAGGTTTTCACAAAGGTGATCGTTAACACAGGTTTCAACTGTAGAATGAAAACAAAACTATATGTCAAATGACCCTAACATGACCAACCTAATCATAAGGAATTTGATTTCTGTAAGGACATTTTTTTCATAATGATATCACCTAATGAGACAAGGTGCTTACTGTGGTAACCATGTTAGTTGATCGAAGTTCGAGTTCTTGTGTTACCACCTTTGATAAAATTTCTCCTGAACTTTGTTTCTGCTGTTTTGTTTTTATAGATGAACTGATTCGGCAAGTTACCATCAACTGTGCCGAAAGAGGTCTTTTGCTTTTGCGAGTTCGAGACGAGATCCGGATGACAATAGCTGCTTACCAAACTCTTTACGAGAGCAGGTGAGTTTATTTATAACAGCGAAAATATTCACACACTGGTTTCCTAAGTTTGTTAAAATTTAATTCTTTCACGCTGCACACTGGCCTTCGGGCAAGTTAGAGCAATGTTAACGTATCTCTGGCGGTAAGTCAACTAATAGTTGCAAGTCGGCGGGCGGAAGAACCAACCATTACGGATGGAAGCCCAAGGACTAAAAACTCCCGTTACTTACTTACTTACTTACTTTCATAAATTTGAATTGTGGGAAGTTTGTTTGTAAATTTTTGCAAACATGTTGCTTTTTTATACTTCCCAGTGGGCAAATTTGTTGAAAATTCATTGCCAATAAGTGCATTTCTATAGAAATATACACATTATTTCAATAAAGTACTCTTCATCGCAGTGACTTTTTCATGAGTTGTCCACTCATCTTTCTCTATAAACAAATTCATGACCCTTTTGAGTAGTTCCTTCCCAGCCGGCACATTTGTTAAAAAATCTCTGCGAAGGAGTGCATTTCTATATAAATATGCACACAATTTCAACAAACATTCTCTCCGTCACAGTGACTTTTTGTCGATTTTGCCGACTGGGTTCCTATATTGTGTGGTACACTCGATTTTGACAGAAAGAATTCACCTTTGAAAACACCTTTGGTTCAAATCGACTAGTCATTAGATCTTTTACGTATTTCTGTTTGAACATCTCCATATTCGATGACGTAATCATTGAGTCTCGTTTTAAATGTAGTGTTGCTCTGGGTTACCCGAGGGGGTATTATGATAAAGATTGTTCCTTGGGAAATAATGTTATGAAATGAATATAACGATACAACGGAATGAAATGTAGCTGCATCTACTAGCCTTGAATACATGTTTTATTGGTTGTTAGCTGGGGTTATGTTTGCTTTATTTCAGTGTGGCATTTGGAATGAGGAAGGCCTTACAGGCAGAGCAAGGAAAAGTGGATATGGAGAATAAGGTAAGCATTCTTTAGACAAATTAATATTCTTGTGTTTACGACAGTTTTCACACACCTAAACAAAAAAAAGTGAATGTCTAATGACAGAAAAACGAAGATATACTCCCTGGAAAAATTGAATAATAACATAACTTTAAACTTATAACTAAAATTCTTGCATTTGTACCGTATTTAATTCCAACATTTTTAACGAGAACTTGCGAGGCCTTCGATTTATGAGTAGAATGGTCATCACGGTTCAATATGAACAGGAATTTTCAAGATATTCATGTGGTATTTCTATAATCTTCCAAAGTTCTTATTTTTCATCTTTCAGATTGTAGAACTAGGCGAGGAAAAACTCGAGTTGGAGAAACAAGTAAACGAATTGAAATCGAAATGCGATGCGATCGAAAAGCGCGAAGCTGAGCGTCGATCGATCGAAGAAAAGAAACATGCGGAGGAGATCCAATTCTTGAAACGCACCAATCAACAGTTAAAGGTCAGTGCTGGTTCAACTCCCTCCTTAATGTTTTTATTTCGAAATTTGTTTGCATAATGCAGTTTTAAAGGATAGATTGAGTCATTTCCTGATCATCGTCGTCGTCTTCAACTCCGACTGTCTTTCGACTTCCGACGTCACCTTTCAAAACCATGTCTTAATCACAATCCCCCGCTTAAGTATTATCACTGATATTGTAATTGTTCTTATAGACGCAGTTGGAGGGGATAATCGCCCCTAGCAAGAAATAAAGAGGCTTTGTTATGATAAGTGTCTTGAGGGTCATACTGTAAATAGTAATATTTTATTCAATTGTCAAAATTTAATTTTCGTTTGTTGGTACTTGGTTGCGTTTTTTTCATAGGTTTGTCTGCATTTAACTTATAAAAGTACTTTAAAAAATATAGAACATGGGTTTTTTTATAATACATCTCGTTTATTTTTTTCCTGGCCATATTGATTTGTTACGCAATGTTACATTTGCGCCCAATCGACCTTTTTTAACGTCCTTATTCCGCCCGCATTATATCACGTGTTTTACAAAGAGTCATCCTGCCTGCAATACACTGACCTGAGCGTCATTCTGTTTTACTATGATACGAACGCTCTATATGCATCTATATGCCCTTTTGACACACTGATTTTGATGGATCAAGGCGCTTTTACTCCGTCAGGGCGTTTGAAAGTTTCAAACAACAGATGAAGGATATTCAATTTTCGTCAACTTAAGGCTTATGAATCAGAATTGTTTTCATTGTTTGAGTAAAATGTCGCAGATTGTTGACTTTCCGATAGATATTCTGGAAACAATGAATCGCACGAAGATAACAATCTAACACAATCACACGAAGATAACAATCTTTCTTTGGTTACACTCTAGCGAAAGAATTGCATTCCAAACATGAAAAATGATGAAAGACTGCTATTCTGAAGTCTTTGTTTTCGGAACGACATCAAAACACCACTATATCTGTACCGAGTAACGATGGACAGAAGATGATGATGTAGCTGTTTGGATCACTCTCCTTCACTAGTTTCATTTACTATTTGCAATGCTTCAGCAATTACACACGAACGAAGGTTGAAGTGACAAGAAGATGTTTGCTCTAATCTCCATTATATTAATCTTACGTTTCTCCCTCAGATGGTAAAGCTTGAAATTAGTTGAATAATTAACTCAAATTTATTACTACAATTGTCACCAAACGCAATAAAATTTAAGGTTAGTCTCCTGCGGTGAAGAAGAGTGTTAATATATCATCTGTGTGAATTTTGATATCATAAGGCTTCATCACATCGTGTTTGGTAAGAAGGCAGCTTAATGTGATGGGGATGAGGTTGGTTTAAAATGAAAATTCGACATTCTTGCTGATGTCAAACCAACCTTTATCTAGTTTTCCTGGTGTCCAAACACAATTTCCTTCAATTCTTCAGCATCGTTCACATTGTCGCTATTACTCTTAACAAGCACTTCGTTCGAATGCAACATGTTGTCCTCCACCGCAGTGCTATTATCTATCTGGTGAACACTATAGTAAAAGTTTCCGTTTGTTGAATTTTTGATGAATTTACTGGTGAACACTTGCTTGCTATTCTCGCTGATTCTAACCTTCTGTATATTCTTCAGAAGTTTAACATACTCCTTTTCTGACATTAAAAGTCTCTCGCACGTACGTCTCATATCCGGTCGAATTTCTTTCCGTAACTTATACTTAATTTCGAAGCTGTCTTCCAGTAACAACGCGGCATTATCGGAAGAGTAATTCGACGTCGTGGTATTATCTTGACGTAGTTCCGTTTTATTGATGACGTCAGTGCTATTTTGACCTTCGAATTGACCTGGAACGAGATTCGGCACATCTCAAAGATCTCATCAGTGGGTAAAATTGTCCAAAAGTCACTGGGATGAAGAGCATTTTTATGGAAATAGTACGCACATTTCTGTAGAAATGCACTCCTTCGCAGTGATTCTCAACAAATTTGCTCACATCATCATGAAGGAAAAACAAGTGACTTAGATCTTGCTAAAATTTTGTCCGACATTAGGGAGTTGCCATTTAACGCCACTCAGCAGCCTTGGAGCTTTTTTTTTAGAAAAACTACTTCGTGTTCAGGACTTAACTGCTGGTAACGAAGCCATTTCCAGAGGGAGCTAGGGCGAAGGTTATTTGAGAAAATGCTCGATTTGTCGGCCATTTTAGAAACGTTATTTAATCTTTTAGGCAAAAGGAAAGCATAAGTCTCTATTCATTTTGTTTTTTTAAAAAAATGAAAGAATGGACGAAAAAATTAAAGATCCATACCATTCCCAGTTTTAATGTCCTCAGCACATTCTTCCTTTACCGATTTAAGAAGATCTTTTAATTCTTGCACATCCGCCCAAAAGCTATCATCTTGATCTTGTAAACGCTTAAACAACGTCTCGTTGAAGTGATTGTACAGCACTAAATCTTCCTTGTTCCATTCCAATATTGCTTTCTAAATATGAGAAGTGTGGATGAACATCTGATGAAATCTGAGAAGAAATGCAAACAAGCAATCAGGGGGGGGGGGGGGGGGGGGAGATCTGCTGAAGGGGCTGTGGGTGGAGACATACATCTTCTAGAGAGACAGAAATCAATCTTACACTGATGATACTAAGTGATGAATTTGTTCATTTTTTCCGTCTCTTTCCTATTTATTTTCTATTTTATTCTAATTTACCCCTCCCAACTTTTTTATTCTATTCTATTCACTGGACACTTCGAGGGAAGGGGATACTGCCCACCCTGACAACCATCACAGTGTGGCACCAATTCATAACTTATCCTTTGCCCAGCCCTCTTGACCCCTAAGACAACCAAAGAATTCACAGGGGAATGGGCAGGTAACACGTGGGCGGTAAAATTTCGTGTTCGTCGAGAGGGCGATTCGAACCTGGAACCTCTGTTGTGCCAGCTAAACATATTACCATTGCGCCACTACTGCTGTCGTATAACATATATTGCGCCAATTGCGCCCACAATCAAAGTCCTCACCTTATCCTTTTCAGAGATATTTTCGTGATAGCGCCTCATGCGCTGCGAGATATGCACCATGTCACTCAATTGCCAACATAACTGACGCTGTAAAAGTACTAATGATTCTTCCATGTACTCATTTACTAATACCAAATCAAGTTGCTCATCTAGTTGATTTATTATAAACTGTAAATCCAGTGATGTTTGGTAATGACGATCTTCATATCCCAAATCAAATAACTGAGCTGAAAATAAAAAAAAACGTTGCAGGGTCCTCCTCTCCCCAATGCAGCATGCAGTTGTTTTATATTATATTAATTTGACGAAGGTTGTCCACATACCATTTTTCAATAAATGAAAGGATGGATAAAATGCTTGAGTATGATTCATAATGGCTGCTACACTTCCTTTAGGATCTTCAACGAATTTACTAAAGTAATTTGTCGTTTTGTTCATATACATGTCGTCAATGAAGTAAGGGATGTCTACGTATTCGTAAATCGATTGAAAATGCGGAACAGGGTGGCGAACAATTGCGACATTAAATGTCTCCTTTGATGTAAGTGCCTTTAAATTGTTCTTGCTGTTTCGTGCTACATTAATCACGAAATTTGGCGCGTTCGTATTCAACAAATCTTTAGCCACATGCGAATGATGGAACCGAAGCGGCCAATAATACTGAAATGTTAGTCCGTTTGGTAAAGCAAAAAACAAACCATTAATTTCGCCATAACGGTAAAATATATTACTTAAGGTATGACTGCCAGTTCGGTGCGAACGAAGAAAAACAACGTTTTTAATCGGATTGGTGTCAGTACATTGGCTAGTTCTAAGAAGGCGAACAGAAACATAAAAAGTCAAAAGATAAAAACGCTAAGACGAAACCCAACTGTGTGGAAAATGTCGTGGCGAAACAGCTCTATAATCTGATTGGTTCAGGCAGAGCCCATCAGATTTTTCCGCCATAACCTTTTTCGCCTAACGGAGAATTACGCCAAAACAAATACGCCGAGACAGCGTACAGATACATACTTCAGTTTGGGAAGAGTATTTTGAAAATTTCCTACTCCGTCCGCAGAGCTTTCGCCGTTTAAAGATATTTAATTAAACAATAAAGACTGGTAATGAGGTTGATATCTCCACTTACCTCGATCGCTTACCTGTAGTTCTTATTCAAGTAAAACTTATATGTTTCTGGTAATGCATTTTCATCGATTGTTGGATCGTGCTCAATCGAACTATAATAAGGTCCTTCTTTCGGCTCACGTAAAATTGAGGCGTTCTTATGTCTTCTATCGATTAGAATTAGGTTGCGGTTATCATCTGTCCGGATGTTGTTAGGTTGTTGGTCGGCAATTTTGTATCCGGTATCATCTAAGTAAAGTAGACTGGGCTTTTCCTTCGGAGACCTGAAAGACAAATCCACTATTAATAAGTTGAAGAAACGCCCAAAATTGAACCCTTAATGAAATGCACCCTGAAGAGCGCCCTGTTTCAAACTATAAGGAGACCTTAAAAAGTGTATAGTGAATATAAGAAAATCAAACTTTTTGTGATATGATGGATTGTGAATGGTGAAATCAAGATTTGCGAGTAGCCCTAGGAAGTTGTTTCGATGAGAGTTTCATCAGGGAGGGAGACAAGAAGCTTCGTCAGTAAAATCGAGATCTCCTCAGGTAGCACATCTGTGTTATTGGTTCAACATACGGTCATTAAAGTTTACGGTCAAAACTCTGTTGTTTGCGTCTGGGTTAATTAAACGAGCAAAATTATCGAGAGAAGTTTGTTTTTCAAATGGAAATAAGAGACTTTCGATTATAAAGATGGCGCTTAGTTACGTCTAGTTAAGTCCAGTTACGTCATAGTTACGTCATAGTTACGATAGATAAACACACACTCTGAAGTGACTTCTGAAAAACATTCCATCAAACGTACGTGAAACTTGCTTGGATTGAATCACCACCATTCTTTTGATCTTGTTTTGAGATGAGGAGTCTCTTGTAAACAGCAGCCTTGTTCAATTGGTCGTGCGTTTTTGCCAAGGATACAATTATAACGAAACATATAATAACACAGGCTAACGCAAAGAGTGAAAATATGTGAAAACGTTTCCTTCTAGTTGTGTTTATTTTGATTTGGTGTTTCTTGTACATAACCAGTTAGTTGGACGTCACGGCGATGTGATTACGTGACAAAGCTAAATCAAAAACAAAACACGTTGCTTGTTCAGTTGATCTTCATTTGTTTTCATTTGTTTTCCTCTCTTCAGCTTCTTCACACATTTTCATTTCAGAAAGCATCATACTGAAAAGTTTTTGTTCAACCGTCATTGCGCATGTTTGCATACAGGTACCCAAAACCGTAAAAAATATCACTGCGATGAAGAGCATTTTCATTGAAATAGTGCGTATATTTCCATAGAAATGCACTTAATCGTAGTTATTTTTCAACAAATTTTCTCACTCGGTATATCATATGTAACATTTGTTGCCGCCAAAAGTTTCAATGGATATACAGTACTGTCTATTTGTTTGTGTCTCCGTTCATAAATAACCCGTTTGTCGCCTGTGAACAACCTTTAAAATATTTTTGTCCCACTCACGGTTGCCACTTTTATTAAAAGTCATTTTCCAGCCATTTTCCAGTAAAAAAATGTATGTTTTTCCAGCTTTTTGATTCTCCATATTATATAAAATTCCAACCGAGACTTGAGGGTTGTATATAAATTCCAGCCTAAGATTAATTTTCTTATCAAGTATTTCAAACGTAAATGGAGTAAGAGTTGGTAAATTAAGGACCTTGCGAAACGACGACGGCAACGTGAACGACGACGTGAGGCAAACAAAAAATTCACTTTACTCCATAGATTTGCTTCAGAATGGAAGTCTATTTTACACTATACTGTTGGGAAATGTTTTTAATTTTACTAATATCATTATTAGATTTGCACGTTCTAACATAACGTCAAAAGTATTTCAAAGTTGTACTGAAAACGAAGACGTGAAAATAGCAGTACTTCGGATAAATTTACTTTGGTTGCATTATGATTCTGGTCTTCATTTTTTGGTCACTGAAAAAGCATCGAAAAAGCAAGTTATAAGAGAAAACAATCTAAAACGAGCATCTCATAGTTCTAAAACACAACTGAAACATTGGAAGAAGATCAGTATGAAGAATTGATTATTAAGCAATATTTGGTATCAAATATCGACTTTAATTTTAACACTCTCCGTATAGTCCGGTGGCGAAATGGGGTATTTTGCTTGCACAACGTCCACAATTAGTATATATGGGCTTTTGTTTAATTTTCTCATTATATGGTCCCTCGGTACTTCAAAACCAGTTTTACCAAGCTGGCAAAGCTGGGGAAATTTTTTATAGGGTTTTGAATTGGGTAGGGTCATTGCCCTTAAGAAATCGATTTTTGAAGTTCTTATTAAGCTAAAACTGATTGTACCATCAGATAGGGCTTGAAGACTGGATCTCCAAAATGGAGTCATTTGTCTAATTTGGTCGACTTAGTCCCCAGAATTGGACGAGACGTCTGTAAAATGCAATATTTTATGCTGACGTCAGCATTTTTGCGAAAAGTTTGAGTGAAAAAAAACAATCAGACGTGTTTAGAAGAGTATTATCGATTAGAGGTGTAGTTTATAAGGTTTCCATGGCTTGATCGTGAGATATTTGAGTTATTTTGCTAATTCGGCAAAAAAAGGGCCAAAAACGTCGAAAAAAACCCTGATAACCGTTATATCGTTATTCTTTCATTGTTTTACATTGTAACTATGTTATTTTAGAAGAATGGTTTGAAGCACAACCACATTTTTACACACAGCTTTTGAGACAATTTAATAAAACTTTTTAATTTAAGAATCCACAGGAAATAATTTAACAAGGACAAGGCCTTGTTACATTTTACCTCTCACTCTATAAACTATAGCCCAAAGTCAAACCCAGGGTCACTTACCTTTGCCGCTATATTATCGAAAAGGCCAAGAGACACCGGAATTGAGACTATAACTATGAAACAAAAGTCTTGTTTTCTTTTCTCTTGTTCAGGCTGTTATCTTGCGTTTATTTACCAGTCTCTGGGTTGTGTAAATATTCCACATTTTATCAATGTTTCGTCGGAGGTTGAATATTCACGGATTTTTCAGGTTACTTGTGATGTGCAGGTTGGTTTGTTTGACTTTCCGAAATTCTTTTGCCAGTTCAATTTCGTTGAGTAAACAGACATAGAGTTTGTAGAAACCTGTTTTCCACCTTATAACATGGAATGCGTAAAGCAAGTAATTTTTTATAACGAAATAAGTTACTACAAGTCAATCTAATTGAATGTCTAAAACCTTATCATTAGCGCCCATGCCTCTCGTCCATCTTATAAGCATCCTTCAAATTCCAGAAATGTCCAGGAAAAGTTGACTCTTTTCTCCGACAACTTGCAACTAGCAGTTGACTTAGAATACGTAGAATACTATTTAACACGTTTGAACGGTTTTATTTTGTTCTTTTGAATGTCTGTATACAAATTGGATTAGTGTCTAACAGATAAGAAGATAAGGGCCTGTTACAAAAATAATTGTTTTATGTCGGATGGACAAATCGATACGGAGGGGTTATGCCAAAGTTGACGCTGTTTACTTTGATGTGGTCCGTCGTGGCGTGGGAAAGTCCTTCCATAATGAAAATTGAAATTTTGTCAGCGCTCACATTAGCGTCTTTAAGAAATCCTTTATCATTTTAACATCAAAGTATTCAACATGGTGGCACTCAACAAGAGATTATTAGTGTTGCTTGCGATGAAAATTATTGTCAAGAGGCGACAACGCCGACGGAATGAAGCAACCAAAGAAGAAAAAAGACAAATTCACAAATTCTGTGTTTGTCCCATATACAAAGAACAACGAAATGCTTTTGGAAGTTATAAAATATTGTTTCAAACGCTACGAAATTCAGACAGGGAGAACTTTCTGCTAAAGCAATATCTTCCTCAATAACAAACGTTCCATTCTTTAATTTTCGATTTTTTAAATTTTTTTTTTTTTTTTTTTGGACTCTTTTTTTGGCGTTATTGTAATATTTATGACATCTTGATTATTTTCTTATTTATATTGAAAAAATTTAGTCAGGGAAAAGTGATTAATTTCAAATTTAGTCGTGTGAAAGTGACTAATTTCAAAAATTGATCGGGGAAAAGTGACTAAAATTTCCTTAGGTGACTAAAACTTTCCCCGACTAAAATTTTCTCCGACTAAATCTTTTAGCAACTTTTTTTTCCCTGATAAGGTAGTCAAAAAATATTGAAAGAAACGGTTATCGTGTCAGATGGGCAAAATGCTGATACTTTTGTAACAGACCCATAATAGCTTTACTGCTGGGTATTTCGTACAGGTTAAAAACTACGTTTGTTGCCTTATTTCAAGTGCTACATGATTACAAATTACAATTAGATACAAACATTTCTTCAAATACAATCAATTCCATTTCGTTCATCTACCAGTCTTTACTTAACAAGAAGACTATCAATCTCTCCATCGATCTCTGAAATAAGAATACAAAACAATTAGTTTGCATTTGAAAAATCTATTAAATTAATGGGAAACTGATTGTTTTGATTTGCACCCATTGTTATTCAATGTGTATGATTTGATTTGCTACAACCTACAGTTGTAGCCTACAGTTGCCACACCCTAACTCGACCTCTCGCTATCTCGACACCCGCCCAACACGACATAATACCTTCGTTTTTGAATGGAAATTTCCCCCGCTATCTCGACATTTCTAACTCGACACCCGCCGATCTCGACATAAATATTTCGATCCCTTGCCAAAAAAACTCGACATTTTCAAATTTTAATTGTTGTTATTTCCTTTAATTATTGTTCTGAGTTCATTTTCTGTCGCCGTCAAACAAAATCCTGTGAATTTAGGAAATGGGGAAGGGATGCAGGTAGGTGGAATGTACGTTTCACTTCGTCGGCAAAGCAGGATATATAATATAGGATATATATTCATAGACATCAGTAACAGGGAATCAATGAATTTTAATTTTTGGAAACTTATTACATGATAAAAATATATTCCAAATTAAGAAATATATATTAGTATATTATATTAGCATTAGAGAGCCGTACTTACTCTGGGTCATTTTTTCTGTAATTGAGGATTTTTGCAATTACTTTTCTAGCAGCATCTATTTAGAAATATTAACCGTTGGTTAATACAGATCCATTGTCATTAACATTACCCATATACAGCTTTACAAAACCTACAAGATGCCTCACCATTAGTTCTTACGTCTCTCACCATTTCTTTGAAGGCCGATGCGGTTTTTTCATCTGCATCAGGAGGGCAGTCCTGTGGAAAAACAGGACAACCTGGAAATTGAAATTGGTTTTCACATGATAAAGTTTAGCTAATAGCGATAATAATTTATACTTCCATTATAAAAGTACGTCACCTCTTGCCATTGGCCATGACACAAGCATGAACAAGAACAAAATTGCTAATGAAGTCTTCATGATTTCTTGAATGGAAACACAAGTAAATTTCTAATAGAACTGAAAATCTTCTTTAAAATGGATACCTTATATATTAATCAACATCAATCGACATCAATCAACATCAATCAACATCAATCGACATCAATCAACATCAGTAGTTTCCTCTCCGACAAAAAGTTAAAAATGCTGTTCAACATGCATGCTTAGTCATGCTTATTCATGTATTCTCATGCTTAGATTGCATTACTAAGCATAGAATTATCCATCTAATGGTATAAAAATCGCAATGAACAAACAAATATCTACCTATCTACCTTATACTTGTTTTAAAGTCAGGACTACTTCTTGCAGGACAGCCTATATAAGAAAATATCTATCTAATGGTATACGAAAATTGGAACGAACAATTATTATTAGATTATTAGATTATCTATTATTAGATTCTGTGTTTGCTACGAAAACACTTCCTTCCTTCTTCTTTTCAAGAACAATAAAAATCAGCAGTTTCCTTTCCGACAAAAAGTTACAAATGTTGTTCAACATGCATGCTTAGTCATGCTTATTCAAGCATTCTCATGCTTAGATTGTATTTGACAGACAGACTTCTTTAGGCAGTGAGTATCGTTGTCGTTGTCCGTATTTCGAAAAGCCATGAGAACTGGGTTTGATGTTGTTTTCAACCCAGTCTAGAGTTGTACGATAAGAAGATTCGGTTTGAGTTGTAAATGGGCTGTAAATAAACTTAGGAGGATACATAATTTGACGGCGTCTTGGTAACTTACACGTTGTTTCAGGCCCCTAGTTATATTGCGGAAATCTAGACAAATGCTTGTAGAACGTATTGAAATAATGCGTCCTTAAGTCTGTTAAAAATAACACATTTGTTATTGTGGAGTGGAGCTGTGCGGAACGGAGCTCATCAAATATCAAATATTGTCATCAAGATACTAACAGAAAGATGCATTTTCGGTTGCTGTAACTCGATGAAACCTCCTACAGGGTCATACAAAAGTGCGATTTGGCTCCCTTACATCGCATTTCCCGAATAGAATTCAGTCAGATAACACCTTGAATGCGCGAGCAAAAAAATTTTAAAATTATGGCTTTTGGACTGCTTACCAAAATGCAAAGTTGTCATTCTTAGTTAAAGTTAAGTAAACATTTTTCCACTTCCCCAGGGAAGGCTTTGCTCCGAGGTTTGCTGGACTTGTCTTCCAACTGTCCAACTGGGAAACCAATACCTTCACGATATTAATGCAAGTTGTGGTGTTTTTTTGACTTTTTGACAATCTCTTATATTCAGAACAAGGCTTCTAAACTTTTTAAGCACACTAAAAATATTTGTTGACTGAGTATCATAAAATGTGCTCAACAACAGCTGCTGTTGTGTGCTAGGAATATCCATATGATCCATTAAGTATTTCGTATCCATTCCTTTTGCTACTACGTTTCAGCCATGTTCATTTAGCCTCTTGTTTGTTGTATTTAGAACCACTGGCACTGTTTAAGAGTTCTATTTCCACACACAACAACAAACCAAACAAAGTCAACACAACAACAAACAGTATTAATTAGTAGACGAATAATCATCTCATCTCATCATTTGCAATGAGACCACTACTTTTACAACACAAAATTTTGTTAATTGGTTCTTAGAGATTTTGAATTCTTATTGCTAATTGGAAATGATTAGTTTGTGGGGTATTATAGACTTTACTTTACCCTTTGGGGTTGTAGGATATGCAGATAAAAATTGACGTTGATTATTTCTAATGTAATCCACTCAGCAAAAATCAACATATATAGGTACATCATGATGGAATTTGAAAGGGTAAAATCTCTGTCACTACTTTTGGTAATCAAATTGGACTGCTGCTGTACAACAAAAACTGTAAACAACATTTACCTACCTGTAATGGCAGAAAAATATTGTCTGATTTGCTATTCAAGATACAGCAACTACATTGTAGTGTTAAAATTATAACATTAGCCCAGGTGAAACTTTATAACACATTTAGCTTAGAGAAATGGCTAATTGGATAAAGTAGCCACGGTTTCAAAAATTCTTTAAAATGAATTAGATAACTGAAAAATAAACAGTTTGTTAATCAACAATGGGGGGCAAAGAAACGAATCAATAAATTGGTTTTTCTGTAACTGGTATACCTTTCTGTATACTAGCATGTAGCTTTTGCTAAAAATGCCCCCGCGCTCAAGCATTCCAATTTGTACACACAGCAAGCTATACATAAACAGCGGAAACGAAAACAAGTTTTTGGCCGAAAAAAGAATGTTTGGGTTGATTTGGGACCTGATATGAGGCAAAGTTATATGCTTAAATATTTCGACAAAATCAGTTTTCGGCATTTCAAAACCAACTTGCAATATGCAAACCAAATAGATCTACACTTAAACAGATGAAAATATGCACAAAACTTTGTTACTTTTTGTTATCTCTTAGGTCTAAGTTACACTGATGCTAATATACCTTTCAAAAAGTGTAAATAAGGCTTAACAAGTAATATCAGAAAGTATTTGCTACAAACAAGAGAAATGTGTGAATTGACACCATGGATACATCATTTATAATTTTTATAATTAAAATAAGATTTGTTAAAAACATTCTGAAAGAGCCAAAAAAAAACTTTTTCAAAAAAAAAAAATTAAAACGAAAAATCCATAGGTTTCAAACTTTGATTTAAAACAAAAAATAGCCAAAGTTTACATAAAAAAAACAAGAAAAAAATATGTAGGTTTTATTGATCATGATCACACTAGGTTTGGAAGAGACGGTCAAAGAAGAAAAACACGAAGAAGGACAATTTGTAATATGGCTTTCTTGTATACACAAAAATCCAATTAAAATCTTTTGAAGGCGAGATCCGCCAAAAATCAGTGCATTAAACAAAATTATTGAAAGAAAAATGTAGAGTTAAAATATATACAAAAATAAAATGTATGGTTGGCAAAATTTCGGATTTCAAGCTGTGCTTCAAAATCCTTGTTCACTTCACTAAAACAACACAAAAGTAACACGAAAAATGTCTAAGCAATTTTAGCATACGATTTTCTTAAATAACATAGTATAATATGATAATAAATTAGGAAAGAGATACGAAAAAACATTCTGTCTCTCCCACTTACAGCACCATTCTTTGAAACGGGAAAAAAGCAAAGTCAGCTAATAATTGTATTCCAACGTGTGTAACGTCAACACGAAAGTTGGAGAATGAAGATGATGAGGATGAGGATGAAGAACAAAATCGGAAACTGACATTCGCCTATCTCGTGAAACTACTATGCCTCCTCGCTCGCTTACGCTCGCTGCGGGGGCAATTACTTGAGTTCATTCTAATAATATAACATTACATGATTATTTAAAATGATTTTACTTAGGAAAGATCATACTAATAAGTTATTACTATCGAAATTTTATGTTCTTATTAATTTATATGTCCGTTTTACTATTTCAGGTGTATATCGTGTTATCACAAGTAATCAATAGTGATCAAATCAAGTAATCATCTTGTACACTTAAAACAACGGAACTGCTGAACCAAAGACAGGAGTAACCAATGTCAAAGTGAAGTGTTGGGCATTTCCAGCCACATGTGTTAAAAAATAATACTCAGGAAACGTTCATTCAAAGATATCTTCAGTGATAATTCATTTGAAAGGAACGGCACATTAAAGCATGTTTTAAATTGAATTTTCTTTGACATTTAAAGTTTCGAAACTGAATGTTGATTGTCATCTCTGGGTTAATGTAAACATTTTTGGAAAAAGTTTGGAAGATGCCTGTTGTATTTCTTGTTGGTTTTAACTTCCTAGTGCTACTTTATTCTTGTGAAAAAATAATATTTGAGTGTGTATAATTTTTACGCAGGGTACTTTACAACTGTGAGTGTCAGAAATTTTTGATTCAAAAATTGGAACTGAAAATTACTGATTCGTAAAACATTTTTCCATCTCCATCTCACGTTCACATGATGAAATTCTTAAATAAACATTATCAGACTATTAGACCCGACCTCATTTTGATTCGTTATATTTTGACATGCTAGTTATTTGATTATAAGTTCTTCATAATAGAAGTTCTTTATTTTGATTCGCAATATAACTAAAATGTACATTGTATTGATAGGCAAAAGTAACATTCTTTCGGTTTGATATAGATGAGCATTCACGCACACCGTTACGCATTCAACTAGCTCGTCGGTATTTGTCGAATGAATATCCGGCTTTCACGCATTCCATATTTTCGCTGGCGAACGGGTGATTACAGGCACCCGCTCCGCAAACCTTATATACCTTAAAGGGAAGAAGTTGTTCGCGGAAGAAATTTTTGTGGAATATATTTTTGCGGATAAATGACCCAAAAATGCCATATTTTACGAAAGAAATTTTTGCGGATGGCGACCTCAAACGAGATTTTGCGGAATTAATTTTTGCGGATGCAAGAAATTTAGTAAAATCGAAAGTCGGAAAACACTTAATTTAGTACCTATTAAGGTTAATGTAACGGATGCAACTGAGTATATTACTCAGTCTCGGTCTATTCCTCATGAAGGAAAAGAGCAAAAAACAATAAGCAAGAAAAACTGTCATGCCTCAGCCGCCGAAATAAGATCGTTTTTCAAAGTAAAAGCAACAGTACCTGCAAGTGCTGATGCTGCTTGTATTGTTCATGACAAAGAGTAATAAATAAGTCCTTAGATGTTCAATATCCTCGCCTTTTTCAAGAACCTTTTTTATTTTCCAAACGTTTTGTAAAGACGAGACTTTTATTTACATGCAAAGCAAAGTGAAAAATAAGTTCTTTACGGGTGAAAAATTTCGAAAATTTTGCGGAATTTGTTTTTTCGGATTTGAGCAAAGTCCGCAAAAATAAGTTCTGCAAAAAAAAGTTCCGTACAAATTTCTTCCGCAAACAATTTCTTCCCTTAAAGTATTGATTCCATTTTCATGCTCCCTACTTACGGATATTGATCCCGGAATACAATAATCGAAAAGAAAATAGGGTGCTTGATCCCTATATTCCAATATATTTACTTATGCTCCCTACATTCCCATTGGCGTTCCCAAATTTCCAACCATGATCCCTAAATTCCAATCGTAATCCCTTAATTCATGAAAGGATGTTTGGCTTCCGTTAATTTTGCTTAGGCCTCATTTACCGTAAAGAAGATGGTAGCTCTGACTGCTGCTAGAGGCTGACTGTTGTTGTTTTAGATTTTCCTTCTTTAGACAAATTTCCTTTCCTTTGTTATTATTTTTCGAGAGTGGTGTTGCAGCATAAGCAGTGACTGACTTAGAGAGAAAGTGTGAATTAGGTGAACTGTGTATAAATTACAGGGTGTGAAGTGAAAATTAGTCTCACAGATAGAAAGCGCGGAGAGTCGTGGTGTTGTGTTGGTGCAAGGAGTGTGGTGCAATATAAGTGTATAGTGGGGTGCATTGTCCTGTTCTTGTGTCCTTGTCAATGGTGATTTGTTTCAGTGTGACGTACAAATTCCTTCCTTTGAAGTTCCCTTTTCCTGTAACTGCTGTGGTAATTTCACGATCTCCTGCCCCTTGTGTTTGTGTGAGCTGTGCGTTTTGTGTGATGGCGATGTAAATGAGTCATCAATCAAATTTATTTAATACGTTGATCCGACGGGTTTACAAACCAACCCTCACTTATGACAAGTTTTAAAAATTGATAAAGATATAAAGTTAGGTCAGACTAAGCTTACATATGTAATCAACCATGGTATAGTACCTTATTTTCGATCAAATATGTTTGATGAAGCTCAGAGGTTTCAGATATATTGCATATTCTTTGATGAAAGTTGAGTGGAAAATTTAAGGAGTGTGAAATGGTTGTTTTAGTTCGATGCTGGAATAACAAAATTAATTGTGTAGTTGTTAGATACCCAAGGTCTTCATTTTTTTGGTCATTGAAAAAGCATCGAAAAAGCAAGTTAAAAGAGGAAGCAATCTAAAACGAGCACCTGATAGTTCTAAAACACAACTGAAAACATTAGAAGATCAGTATGAAGAATTGGATATTAAAAGGAGAAAACTAAAGTAGTTTTTTAATGGTTTTTTAATAGTTAGGGTTAGTGTGTTGCTTTTAATTGGTAACCTGTAGATCTCACGATTAGTTCAAATTCTATTCTCTGATTTTTATCAAATATTTAGACCTCAATTCCATTAACTTGTTTAAACTTAAGTATTTAAGTACAAAGTGTAGGACACAGTACTGCAACCTAGTGTAACCACCTAGTGTAACAATTTTAAGAAATGTGCTTTAGCTATGCTAGTACTACATCATTTCAAAATTTCATGTTGCTAATTTATGTAAGATCCATGTAGTACTGTTGCTTAACTTTTTGAGAAAATTTACTAGTGTTGCTTATAAACGTGTTGCCTATAAAAAAAACCCCGTGTAGTCCTTTAGGCTTTACTATTCCACCAAATTTGTTACAGTTAAACCTGCTTAAGACAGCCGCTCAAAAAGCTGTGTTATTAGTAGTTTTCGGCAGGTGGTTATTTTCTAAAGTATTTAGCTGGGAACTGATTCCGAATCGAGAAAACGGACTACAGTGGACTCTCTATAATTCGACTTTCCATTAACTCTCCACAATTCGAACTGGATCAGTAGTTTCCTTCTGAAACCTAGCAATATCACTCTCTATAACTGGAACTCTCCATAATTCGAATGGTTTTATTTATTACGGCTTCATAATAAGATGGTCAGCCAGACAAATAGTCGTTTTAGCAGGTTTGACTGGATACCAAGAAAAAAAAAACATGGGGTGTTACAAAGGAGAAACTACTTGAAACGTGATTCACCAGAATATTTGGCTCTTCAGAAGGTCATACAAGGCAAGAAGCTGCTTTCCAAATTAACCAAATTTTGTCATACAGGTAATTTGGAGGTTTATCACTCTGTTATCAACAAATATTGTCCTAAACGTCTGCTCCAGACATCGGAGAAAGAACATCGCACCGATAGAAAAACCAAATAAAGGAGGAGGCAATCATGGGGTTTTTATCATGATCATGTTTGTATAACTGTTAAAGAGTTTTTTAGTTTACTTTCATTACTCATCTGAAAACGAAGTGTCTTTATTGTCATCTGACGGAAATGCTTCACGTATGGCTGACACTACACATGAAGGTATAACTTTTCTGACTCCTTTTCCGAGGCTTGCGTAAATCCACCAAACGTATTGACGATAAGCAGCATATTGGTAGTTTCTAAAAAGCAGGGAGACTGTTTTATGAGGAAGTCATTGTTAGTACTTAATCAAGAAGCCTTAAGCTAGCCGCATTCCGGACCAACATGTTGGCCAACATGGCTCAACAACATGTTAGCCAATGGTCCGGAATACGGCTAGCTTTAGCAGTACTTTTTGCTTTGTTTTCAAGGAATTTTTTTTGAAAAAGAAAAAATGACTCCTACTCATTTTTTTTATCTTTCGATTTCCCAGTAAATTCATGAAGTGCCGCCATTGTGTTTTCTAATACACTCTTTTCCATGCATAAGGTATGAAATGTTGTTGTAAGAGTAATACATTCTTTGCCTATAACAGAAAGTCTAAAGGTCAGTTTCCACTTGTCCGTTTTTCAAGGGGAACGGGAACGGAACGGGAAATCATGTCACGTGAGCATGCGCATTTCGTTTGTTTACTTGTCCTACGGGAAGATATTCCTGTCCATTTTGTTTCGGGAAAAAGTTGAACTGAGTTCAACTTTTTCCCGACTGCTCTCGGGACAGGAACTCGATAAACCAATCAAATTCCTTTAATTTTGCAAGCACAGCATTTATTATTTTATTGCTGACATTGCTTTTCTGAGTGAAAATCAAATTCAAGATGGCGGATGAATACACTGTTGATGTGTTCAATGCTAGGGAGGATGCAGAGCTGGGATTTAATAGGCAGTTAATTTATAGTGATAGATCAGCCATTCGTGAATGGACTCCTTCAAGTTTTGAGGAACCAGAAGCAGATTTGGGCGAGACTCAAACAAGTTTTGAGGTGAAAGTCATAGAAGAAGTTAGGAATTATGAATGCCTGTGGAAAACCACAGCAAGGTCATTCAAAGAAACGCCAAAAAAGGCTGAAGCGTGGAGACGTATATCGCTCAAGCTGCATGTGGAAGGTAAGAGCATTTTACAAGTACAGTTAGCTCAACTTTGTTATTCTGCGCATTTGATACCAAGGACGTGGACGAGAAATTGCATAAAAAAATCGATAAAACAGTGAGTGGTTTTACCCCCATCATTTCATACCTTTGTCTAGCATTCATCTCACTCTTTCATGCACTTAAAAATTGAGTGTGAGTGTAATAACAATGGTTATTGAGGCAAAATTGATACAGTGAAAATCGTTAAGTTGACCTAACGAAGTATTTACACATACATTCAGGTAAAATCCCCTTGCACTTACAATCTTTTACAAGTCAAGACAAGTGTCAACGGGAGGCATTTGCTTTAATTAAACTATTCAAGACTATTCATGTACAATATATTTTTCAAATTTGGTATTTGGCATGGGATCTTGCTGTCTTTATTTATATACACTGTATATACAGTCAATTATATATTCTATTTTTTATAGAGAAGATCATTACAGCCACGTGGAATAAGCTACGAGAGAATTTCCGAAAATGTCTAAACCGGCGAAAAAAAGCCTCAAAGTCTGGTGCATCTGGGAAACAATTGTCAACTTGTCAATATTTCAAAGAATTGTCATTTTTAACTGATGTTATTGGAGTTAGAGTGACAGAAAGTAATATTACATCTGATATATTTGGCTCGGCTACATCCGAAAACTTCCCCACTCCTCTTATGCCAGTGGAAAATTCACAGATTGCAACAACATCTAATTCAACACAAGTATGTACTACTATGGTACAAAGTGCAGAAACTGTCACAACACCAATAAATAATGTGCGCTCAACGACATGTAGAAAAACACAACAACACCCACCACTTGAACATATTGCTCAAGCTACACCACGTAACAACAGCAGAAAACGTAAACCTGTTGATCCAATCCAAGCTGCATTAGAAAAAGCATTATTAGTTGATATCGATCAGAATAAGGCTGCACAGAAAGAGAACGACAACCCAGACGAACTATTCTGTAGAAGTCTTGTGTCATCTTTTAAAACTCTTTCAAAGAAGAAGAATAAACTAGCAAAAATTAAAATTTTGCAAGTTTTCATTGACTTGGACAGTGACAGCAGTGACAATGATAATTCTTAATTCCATTATATTGTACTGACCTTTTTTATTTACTCTTCTATTGTGTTTTCTGTAAGTTTCCTTTATTGCAACTTTTAAACATGAAACAGGGAAACATGGCTATTAAAACAAACATGTACAGTGTGACTCAGGTAAAATGTACTATATACATAGAAACTGAAAGACGGTCATCATTTGTTTGTTCAGATATTTCTTTTTTATCCATTCAATATTTAAAGTACAGGGTATTATCTGGAAAAAAACTTTCAACTTTCTTTCTTTTTTTTGTTAGTCCATTGTTCAATGAAAGTTCTTTTCCATATACCCTGTATAGGCTTCCATATGCCTTCTATATTGGGAATAGTACTTTTTATGGGTCATACTGCATTTTACAGATGTACATATCATATAAAGAAAAAAGAAAATTGTTTTATTGTATAGTCATCAGTAGAAAATTGTTGTTATTTTATTCCTTCTATTCATCAAATGTATTCTCAGTACTAGTCACAGCTTGATATTGCCATGGAACCTGACCATTAGGCGAATTGAAATAATCTCGGTATAATTCTCTCACAGCTTTTGCATCTCGACTGTAATTATTAGACCCAATTTGTCTCTGTAAAGGTTCTAATCCAACATAGTCTATCACCTCATTGCGCCATTCCCCTTCTACAAGGCCATTGGATGTGTCACGGTCAATAAACTGAGGCGGACAATACTGATTAGAGGGATCAAATTTTCTGTCATGCATAAGATAGTTATGTAAGGCTACAGCAGCTTTAGTAATGTTGATAACAACTTCAACTCTAGCGATAATTGGCCGTCTGAAAATTCTATTTTCGATGATTCGTCGCGCACGTGACAAGCGATAGTTGTATATTCGTTCTTTAATTGCTAGCACTTCTCGGGGGTATGGTTTCATCAAGTAGGTTTTGAGGGGGAAAGCCTCATCTCCTACTAAGACATATGGACATTTGATCTCAGTGTTACTGAGATTTTCAGATTCCGGAATCATAAGAAGGTTTGATTCCATAGCTAACCCCAAGTCACTATTTCCAAAGACTCCTCCGTCGCTATTTCTTCCAGTATCACCTATATCTAGTAGGATGAATTTGTAGTCGGCGTTACATACTGCCATAAGTGCAACAGAATGTGACTTTTTGTAGTTGAAATAATAGGACCCCGATCTAGAAGGAGCTTGCATGACGATATGTTTCCCGTCAATAGCGCCAATACAATTACTAAAATTCCACTTTCTCTCAAATTCCCTTGCAATATCTCTCCAATCATTTTCATTTTTTGGGTGACATACGAACTCCTCAGCTAATAAAATTTTCCACAGGACCGAACATGTTTCATTTACAATCCTCGATATTGACGTTGGGCTGATACGAAACATGCCAGCAAGGTCAATTTGAGACATTCCAGAAAATATATATTTTAGTGTCACAGTTAATCGTTCACTGGGTCCTATTGTTTCACGTCTTACAGAACATTTAGTAAGATCTGCAGCTACTAAACGCAGTAACTGTTCATACTTTGTCGGTGTCATTCGAAAGAATTTGAAGAAATATTCACTGTCATACAATTTCATATCTTTCACCAAAACGTGAAAAGCACCTTCGGCTTTTCTTTCTTTAAAAAGCTCTCTCACCCACATTGTCTTTTTATATTTTAACTTTCGTCTCTCCCTTATGTGCCATAAAAGCAGCAAGTACAAGGTCCTTCTACTGAACTTGGTGAAAGCAGCCATGTTTATGATCCTGTCTAAATTTTTGCCGCCAACAATTTTAAGTGGAAATTAATTTTTCCCGTGTCCTGTTCCCGTTTCCCGTTCCCTTTTCCCGTTCCCTTTGAAAAACGGACAAGTGGAAATCCACCTTAACGTTATTATTCCCCCGCCTGAACTAGCAAGCTTTAATAAAGGCCGGTGCTCTTATGCATATAATTAATCGGTCTCTCCTTCTTCGTGAGTCTGTATTAACAAGAGAACAGTGAAAATATTCTGAATAAGCACCATGTCGGAGTACAATGCCAATGAGAGATTTTTTTCAGCAAATTTTAATAACACCTGCTATATGTTGTAAAGACATAAACATTAATTTTTTTTTTTTAAAAAAAGATGATTGAATTATAAACATAACTCAGTATAGTAACATTAAATTATAAATTATTAAAAGAAAATTACCTGTACCTTCATACAATTCGTCAGCAATGCCATTCATTTCCTTACAGCAAATACTCTTTATGGTATAATCATAGTGTACCTCGGTAGTCATTGATTGGCAATTTTGACAAAGGCACCACTCTGTATTTCCAGTACGATTGCTTTCAGTGCCGTCGCTTTCAGAACCATCGCTTTCAGTGCTATCTGTTTCTTCATTTTTTGATGAAGATACCGTTGGTTCAAAACTATACGGAACTATCTCGTTATTTAAAAATTTTGTATATATAAATTCTAAAAAACTGTCATCACTGCTACTTTCAGACATGTTTCTTTTTCTCGTATAACCATATAACACCAGCTACATTTATTTTGAACTTTTTACGTCATTATGAATTGTCGGCTCCAGATCCCAAACTTTTCAGCGATCTGGATAAAAAAAACCCGACTTTATGCAACAAATACAAAGAGTTCGTTCATGTAGAAGGATCTTTCGCTTATAAAATTGTGATTTTTAAAGTTATATTAACTTTAATATTATTATATTAAAGTTATTAAATAAAATTTTAAGTTTAGTTTTCCTTTAGTTTGTCAAAAATCTATTGTTGGTCCTTCAGGATGAATTTGCCTAGAACAAGAACAATTAAGTGCTAAAAAGGACTGAAAACATAGTCACTTTTGACTATGACGGAAAAAAGAGCCAGATGGCACAAAACGGTAGCAGCAAGCATATCTCACTGGTGGAACACAGGCATAACCAATAATATTTTAATACATAATATGATTAGTTAGTGTAAATAGGGCTCAATCATCATAAAACACCAGAAATTAATTTACTAAAGACAAAAGAATTATACAGGTGTGAGTCGAATTTTTTTTAAGACCATGTGTAGAAAAAAAAAAAACAACAACAAGCGCATCAAAAACTCGAACAAATTAATGCCTTGAACTAGATCTTTGAAAGTCTTAAGCTGAGTGTCCACCAAAGCTTCACCAAAGCGTCTATGATAAACGCAAATAATTAGATATAAAATTTATCGCCGGCGCCAGAATGTCTGGCGCAAAAACTAAACGCAAACGTGTCCATTGAATTTTATTAAAATGTTTTGAAACGATCAAGTATAGAGAAACATAGCAGCAGAAATGAATTGTGAAGAGGAAGATGTACTTGATATTTTGCTAGTAACATTGCTACGAAAAAGATGTCGTCGAAGAACAAATGCTCATAAAAAGAAGGCTTTCTGGATGCCGATATTTACAAGGACCAAGAACTGTATGATGCAACAAGTCTTGTAAATAAAATGAGAGTTTCGAATAAATCAATTATTTCACTTTTTTTTTTCTTCCCATGTTTTTATCGTTTTTGGCTCAACAGCATTATTCTATCTAACATTTCCTTGATCTATAAAATTGTCTTAAACGCATTTCCCTTACACAATAGAATTTTTGTTATTAAATAGCACCACATGCTAAAGATCATCGGCATTTCTTTGACTTCTGAATATTTTTTCGTTATAACCAAAATTTTGGAGTTAAAAAATTGCGCACGCCTAATTTATTTTTTTTGCGTTAAGATGTCCATCTACGCGCGAATCTTTTTTTTGGCGTTGATCATTTGCGTCAATGTTTTAGCGCGTTGGTGGACACTAGGCTTTAATGCACAAAAGCAGTAGCTCACAAAACGAGGGAACAAGAAGTTTTGAACGGATATAGGCTTTACGAACAAGAAAAACAATATAACATAACAATATAGCATAAGTAACAAAAAGTTCCATTTATTTACGCAGAGACCTACTTGATTAATAATTCTTTCGTGAATTATTTGATATAATATCAAAGAAAACGTCCTTTTAAATGTTTGCTATGTAAAAACCTCGAAAATTCAAATGGAGGCTAGGTTAGCAGGAGTCCACGGGTGTTTTAGTACGATATCGGGGAAACAAAATTCGGGGGGGGGGGGGGGGGGGGGGAAAGCGACTATTTTCAAAATTTAGTCGGGGAAGTGAGTAAAATTTCCTTAGGTGACTAAAATTTTCCCCAACTAAATTTTTAACCTTACGAATGCATCTTTGGCAATCGAACCCGAAACAAAAGATCCTGTTCGCATCAGGGGTCTGGGGGTAAAATAACATGACTGTTATGTTAATATTAGCAAATAAGGTGGGGGAATAAACTCTACAAGCCTTTGACCAAGTCATGTTTTAATCCTAAAAAAAACCGTCCCATTGTCCTTCTTGATGTACTTATGTACACACGCAAATTTCGTCGTGGCGGAATGACGGAAATCCTTTCGTCGGGTCTCATATCGACGGCTCATTATCCAACATTAAACTGTCGTTCTAAAGCAGTCGGTAAATTCACTATCGAAGCAGTGAGTTGTATTACCCAGCGAAGAGTTCTCCGATATAAATCTTTTTATCGCTACTGCAGGAAGCCACTAAACAAGATAATGCAGCGCATTCAAAACTCAGATCTCTGTAATCTGATTGGTTTACACAGTTTTGAAATTCGCACAGGGCCAATCAGATTGTAGAAAATAAACGTGGCCACACTTTTCATTATTCATTTACTTAACCGGTCAGGGAAAAAAAGGTCGTCCATTTGGACAGATACCAGGCAACAACGCATTCAAAACGCAGGTCTCTGTAACCTGATTGGTTCATACATTTATGAAATTTCCGCAGGACCATTCAGATTGCAGAAAATAAACCTGGTCAACACTTTTCATTGTTTATTTACTTATCCGGCATGTAAATGAAAGCTCGTCCATTTGGACAAACAATCGAAAGATAGTCTCCCATATAAACCAGGTGAAGAAGCCACTTACAGATGGGCTCGTCCGGATGGAAATCCACATCATTTACCGAACCATTATGTCCAGGTAGTTTGTATAATATCTTTCTTGTCACTGTATCCCAGACATATACGAATCTAAAGCAATAACAAAAAGCACTTGGCACCAAGTCGGCAAAAAAGTCAAAAGTCACTGCGAGGAAGAGCGTTTTCATTGAAATAATACCTATACTTTTATAGAAATGTACTCTTCCGCAGCGATTTTTCAACAAATTTGCCTAGTAGGCAGAGACTACTCTGTGCACTGTGAAGCACTGTGAATATTCACCAATTTTGTCCACAAGCTTAAGAGCTAGATGATGTAATCTTTAACGAAATATATAACAAGAAAGTTCTTCTCCAAGTTTATGCTTTATATGTACCAAGTTACTGTCATGCTAGAATATTGACCACAAGTTATTCGCGTTTTCTGATAACATAAATAATAATACCTGTCTGCTGAACCAGCAGCTATATACCTCCCATCAGGTGACCACGCACATTTCAGCAGATTCTAAACGAAGGATTGGCTGAGCAGAACAAAGAAAGGTATCGTGGTAGGGAATTGATTGAGCAGACCCTTCACATAAATCTCACAGACACAAATAACGAAATCATGAAGGGATGAACAGGTAACAAATTTAACAAGAAAAATTGAAGGTCCAGAAATTAAAAGGTCATGAAGTTAAACTTCGACTATCTAGTTGCCAGACAGATTCCCCTGGTCAGGCAGTGTTACATTTTTAAATCGTAGACGTATACGTACCTTTTCAAAATTATGGTGACCTCCCATGAATATTTTCAAACAGCGTTCTGCTGGAGCGAAAGGTCGGATATCCCAAATACGCACTAGAACATTCAAACAGAAACCGATAATTTCATACACAGACAAAATCGAGGCGAATGGTTACAGTTCTTAGTAACTTCCTGATATTACTTGATTAAGTGTGGTGGAAGGTTATCTGATGAAAGTGGTGCTTTGAAGCCAAATACGAAAATAAACTCACTGTAAACATTCATCTCGTGAAAACCTGCTTTTGGATTAGCAATTGGATTTATAAAAATTTCATAGTTTTTATACTAGGTATCACTCTGTTAAAATAAATGAAGAGACGAAAGGAAATAGGAAAGAATAATGTAATCTGAGGAAAAGAAATTCCATTTACGATTGTTCAAGTTCTTGATTAGTCTTTCGTGGAATGTCAACATGTGGATCTTTCAATGAGATTGAGTCACGGAAAATTCGAGTTTCAAGACCAGAAACAATCCAAAACTCACCTGTGTTGTCCATAGCATTGGAAAGAAGAAAAGAACCATCTGGACTCAACCGAAAACCAGTGGGCGAGTCAGTGTGACCAGACATTGTCAACATGACATCATTTTTACGCAAATCCCAAATCTACGATGACAGAAGGAAACTTTTTGTAAGTGTTAACAATTACAGTTGCAGTTGATGATCAGAGAGGCCTAAACTTAAGATATATCTAAACAAACAGAAGGTCCAAATTTCACATTGAGAATCTGATATTCACAAATGAAAAAAAATGGGTTTCAATGATCAATGAATGTCTCACCATATCAGCGATAGCAAGAAAATATTCAAGGTCCTAATTTTGTCAGTGAAAAAATTGAAATTGAAACTGATCAAAAGGTTGTTGGCTGCAAACATACAAGAGAAAACAACAAAGAAATATCCTAGAATCAACTTTTGAAGTAAAAAGGATTTCCCGTACCTTAATGATATTGTCTATCCCACCAGATATGAACTGACTTGCATTGTCATTGAAACAGATAGCTGTCACCTAAAACATTAAAATGCTATCCATCAAGATGGGTATCAAAAGCACATAGGAGAGTTACTGTATCATCAACTCACTGGATACGTGTTTTGGAATGTTTGGATTGCAGCTTTTTTCCTTCTGTCCCAAAGCTATAACAAAAAGGAAAAAAAACATTACCACTCTTAAAAAATCTTATGAACTCTTAGAAGGCAAATTTTACTTGTAAAATATTCTAGTGACTAAAAATAAACATCAATTCTTCCATGTAAACCTCTTAATCAATATTTTGAATGATGAAATCAAGAGACAATTTGCATATAGTGTCGGTTCACAGCCATTACACCATAGTACCATATTTGTTTTCACTTAGCATGTGTATGAGATTGAGCTGATCAGACACTCTTGTGAAATGTAATAACGAAATGCAAACAGAGATGGATTAAACAGAACTAAAAATAATGAAATAATGAAAAACAGAAGATAACAAATTTTATATAATTTTATACTTTTTTAAACTTTTAACATTACTAAAAATACTATAAAATACTATTGTCACTCTGATGATGACTTCTATTATAGCATCATGATATAGCATAACAAAAATGCTTAAGCTTCTGGTTATTTTTTAGCTCATTAAACTACATGCCTAAAAAAAACTTACAGATAATAAATTCTGATGAAAATAACATTTAGACTGATACAGAGAAGCAACATTTTAGAAGAGAAACAATGAAAAGCCTACCTTGATAGTGCAGTCATCGGATCCACTGATCACTAGTTCGGGTCCTTTACGAGCAGGACAACAAGAATTTACGAACGACGTATGACCCTTAAATTTTTTTACTTTGGCACCACTTTCATAGTCCCACAAAGAAATGGTTTTATCAGAAGAGCAGGTAACTAATGTACTAATAACAAAAATAAAAAAGACCATGAAAATGTTCTTCTATCACATAAACTTCACAGAAACTTCTACTATCACAGGCAGCTACCCAGACAAAATTCCCGTCCAATAAAGATCTTTGCATGCAGTCAAAATCACCAAACCTTTGACAAAGTTAAAGTAATCAAGACTGCCATATCTACACATCATCCATACATAATCATGTTTTCTTGTTATCTTGTTTGCCCATACAATTGTATGATAGTTTACCGGAGCTGCAGAGTCTTAAATGCTGGACTCTGTACCTCTCCATTGAAACGAATACCGTGATACTATCATATGCAAACAAAATAATATGGAATGGATTGAATTTATACTTACTCCCCGTCCATTGTATAATGCATATCAAGGATAGCACCCGAATGTCCTTTTAAGATAGCAAAGTTTTCACACTCTCCGTAAACATTCCATAAATCTATTCAAAGAAATAAACACATCATGAAAAAACACCAACTAAACAACTATCTGATGGGTGTCAATCAAAAGAATTGGTGGGAGTCAACCAAAAGAATTGGTAGTACGTATTTTGTGTTCAAGAACAATCAATGGTATATACAGAATTGTAAATTGTAAATTACAAAAATTCTTGATGAAACAAGTTTTAATGAAGCAGAACGTTTTTTAGGAATTTTTTATATTATGGCCCTTTTATTGAAAACATAATTCGTATTTTAAAATTCAATTCATATGGCAAATATCTTAATTGATTTTCAGACTAAAAAATAAAATCTTACAAATTAAGCGATCAAATCCAGCTGAAGCTAGGGTTTTACCAGATGGATGAAAACGAGAACAAAACACTTCACCCTGTGAAAAAGAATATACAGAAACATTAACAGAAACATTAAGCTTATAATAATACTTATAATATTTTGGTGCTTAACAGTTTTTGCAAAAATTTAACACAAGAAATTGCAACAAACCTCATGACCAGTAAGAAGCATAATAGGTGCTTGTAAACTGGATGAACGAGGCTAAGTAAAAAAAAAAAATAAATAAATAAATAGAATAAAATAAAACTGAGTGTTAAAACTCTAAACTGAAATACCACCAATTGTTTATGTGGAACCACAACAAATTATTTACACCCATAAAGATTACAGACCACCAAAACAATAGTGAAGTATTCAAAAACAATTGCAACTGTGTTCCACTTTAAGAAACCTAAATTTTTTGAAAAATGAGGTGTCAGCATTCAACAATAATACTTTGTATGTGTTTTGCACACGTCTCCAGATACAGACTGAGCTAGCGGTCTTAGGGGGTGCTGTGTAGTGCCAATGTTGTAGGATTCCAGGGAGTGGAGTCAAAATAATATAGACATATTTGGGAAATCAAATGTGATTAGACTTCATGACATTATAAGTCATCTGTGAGGCCTAGCTAAAGCACTGAGCACCTAAAATATCTTTTACATGTGTGGACAATCCTAAAAGATTTTGATCATGAAATTCAAGCAGCACTTTTCAAATACATTCTACAGAATTGCTCTCTTTTGCATCATACCATAAAAACAAAACAATAAATTTTCTGGGACATTCCCTGAGTGCAGACAAATATTTTCAAAATTTTTCCTCAGTTTATAGAAGTTAATTGAAGTGTAGAGGAATATCCATAATACAATACAACACAAGAAACATGTGTGAAAACAGATCATATTTCACTTCAATTCATGAAAAATTATGTTGATACTTATCTTCACAATAGAAATGTCTCAGAAGGAAAAAATATTAAAAAAACTTTATTGCTGAATCGCTGAACCATTTGATTTTGCAACACTGCACTCTGCATCCTGGAGTTTTAATGATCAACAGCCCTCTGAATTAGCAGAAAAGACAGACAGCAATGTCATATTTAAAATTATGATGGTAAAATAAAGCTGTTGTGTAAGATGTTAACAACGGCAAAACTTGATTGATTTCAGTAAAACCATAGAATAATGGGTAATAAACATAATATGTTTTACATCAACAGCGTTATTTGGAATAAGGAGTTACAATATTTAAAATTGCAAACTGCAGGAGATTTGCTGTAAACTTGTCCTATTATAGGTTTGATTAGTCATAGTCTATAAACAACGAACTCACACATCTTTACTTTACTAATTCCACCAAGCAAAAAGAAAAAATCACAAGTCAATCAGTATTGAATACAAAACTGAAACTGACTTGCATAGAATTATGAACTTACCGCTGTGAAATATGCAAGTTAAAATTTCATCGGCAGTTGACCTGGCTCAAAAAAATGAATGAAATAATGGTGGCACCAGTTGTCCAAGAAAAAGAAATGAATTATTGAGTTTTCACTATGCAAGCACAACAGACAAACTAATGTGACTAAGACTTTTATTAAATTCAGAAAGTATTGGCTATTTGTCTTCCTAGTTAACACTGGAAACACTAGACAACACTGGTTAGTAATTTTGATTTACGGCGGCTTCTTGACGGCAAAAGATGAATGGCCTCGTAAATTCAGAGGGCTGTAACATGGCTGTTTTTGATTCCTTACCATTAACTGAAATTGGAGCAATGCATATTCCTACAAACCGTGATGCTGGTCCCATCTATTTATCGGAAAACATGTGGGATCATATAACAACTTTGTATCCAGTTTGAAGAATTTTACAGAAACCCCTTTTTTAAAAAACTACAAATCTTAAAAAAAAAATTTCATAAAGGACACTGATAACCTATTTTCTTAAATCCTATGTTTCTTCATCCCTATGTTGGAGAACCAACTTGTAAACATATATGGCATGCTTGAATACAAAACATTTGTACCGTCAATGTGCCAAATTACAGCCTTCCTTATTACGGACACATCAAAATGTTAACAAAGATTCTTGTCACGAAAGTATACATTCACTCATACCAAGTTCACCACATATAACTGAATAAAAGGTTTTATGAAACAG
Source organism: Turritopsis dohrnii (assembly GCA_027922465.2). Lineage (NCBI taxonomy): Eukaryota > Metazoa > Cnidaria > Hydrozoa > Anthoathecata > Oceaniidae > Turritopsis > Turritopsis dohrnii. Next base: position 172,843 of record BQMF02000529.1, read on the forward strand.
AGCAATAGAGAACAATTACCAGCAACACGTGAAGAAATGGACCGTGAAGAATCATAATGGCCTATCCATTTCAATACTAATTAAGAAGTGTCCTCCCGCACTGTGATTGACAAACAAAAACTTATTTATTTGACTTATGATAATTACTTTCTAAAAGCATGTTCTGAATTCATTTTCATTGCTCAACTAATTTTTAAACAACATAAATTTTCGATTAGTCGAAACCCTCTGATAATTTTCTAGCTTTCAAATAAATTTATCTCTGAAGTTTGTGTTTATAGTTTGGCTGACAGTACTGGATGTGCCGTGTTTTTAATTTACAGACCAGTTGGAATATGTTTTGTTTGATGTCCATAATAAGGAAAGCTGTCCATAACAAGGAACATTGACGGTACAGTGTGTGTATATATAAACTTTACACTGGCAGGGCTGTGTTTAGCAAATTGGACATTCTTGGTACATATGTGAAGTATAGAGGCTGAATGTAAAGAAAATTATAATAGTCTGAAAAAAAAAATCTGTTCTTCACCGCTATATTCTGTTTTTCTTTTCCTTATTCCTTTATCGATAATATCCTGTTTATAAAAACACGAAAAAATTGAATGTTTTATATCGCTATAAGTTACATGTTCGCAAGAACTTCGTGAAAAGTCGTTGTATCTCGGGAGATTTAATGACTTACCGAAGAAATTTTAATAAGCGTGCTCTTTCCCCATGATGATATAGATCTCAAAAATTTTGTTTGAGATACAATGAAATTTCAATGTTAATTTCGTTTCGTATTAACGCATGGTCACACATGTGTGAACGTCGTAAATATCTTTTGTTTTACTAACATTCGCTGATCTTTTATGGTTGAACATTTACCGCAGATGGAAAATGCTGGTCTGTTAATATTGTAATAATGGCGCTTTAAAAACATTGTTAAATATAATTATATAAGGTCATTTTCAAACGTGAGTGACACTACATTTGGAGTACTTAAAAAGGGCATAAACCAAGAATAAAAAGTTTTTGGAAATTAATTATTAGCTCTTTCTGAACACAACATGGAACTTTAGTAATAACAAAAAAATCTAGGTTAACAAATAAACTGTTCTTTAAATATACTTGAACAACTACCCGTGAGTGACACTACTTTTTTTGGACAAGAGTTTTCAGTACCTATGACATATAACTTATTTCCAGCTCAACTACTTTGGATATTTACTTAATTTTTGTATATGTCATCACAAAAGGATCAATTATGAAAATGGACAAAATTTGTTGGGATTTTTTAGCTTGAGTCGGTGATTATCTGATGATGTATCATTGTGAGTGACACTACAACAAAACGTGAGTGACACTACCGGTCAATACAAAGAGTGTAATTAGTGTAATTCAACTATGAATTACGTTCAATAGTTATGTATCACAACTGAAATGCTCATGATTGCTTCAATTATAATAACAAAGAACAATTCTAGAATCATAAGAAGACCTCAATATATATATAAACCACGCCGGCAGTGCATTATGGGTTCTTTCAAAGGACGACCCACAATATCTGGTTCCTGATACCAGACTGCATTTCGGTCTGACTCCAATTTCCACCATTTATCAGATTTGTACAGGCACCTGTTATTCTAGCTTCTCCTGGAACTTAAAAGTTTTGCTCGTGAAGGTAGTGAATATTATAATAATAATTAAATTTTTACTGTGGAAAATATTGTACTGGGTAATTTTATGTAAAAAATAATAGCGGACTTATTTGATAATTGTCTATCAAGTTATAATGTCTAATTTTTGGTATGAAAACTATTTGATATTCTATCACTATTATTTTAGGCTGAAAGGGAATACTCTTGTGTGCCAAATAAATGGGATGGATTGGAAAATTTCCTAAAACCTAATAAGCGGGTGGGTTTTAATTTTCGGGAGCTGGAAAATTTGAAAACATATTGATTTTCGATAAAATCAGAAGATTTGTGTTCTTAACATGTTAATATAACTAAAACTATACTGTTTATTTGGCACACAAGAGTAACAACTTGCTAATTTTTAACAACATCATGATTAATTCGTCTGTTTCATAAGGGTTAATAAATGAAGTTAACTGCCTAACTGGCCACCATACTGAAATTTGTTGAATTGTTTTAGTTTAGTCTTTGACCACTCAAGTCCAGGAGCAATTGCTTGGGCCAATTTTACCTTTGGTGACTTGTGTTTCATAAGTCTTACAATACAATTCATAAAAATGTTGTAACATTTTCTTGAAAACAGGACAATTGATGCAGTTTAGCATGTATTCTTTCACCTGATGAGCAACCAAAAATAGTATCTGAAGTAGAAATGAACTTTTTTTTTATCTCCCTATTTCTCAGCAGCAGCATGAAAATTCTGTAAAATTAACTGGTAAGAATTTTCCATGTTTAAATGGTCCTATACCAGAACAACTAATCGTGAGTGACACTACATTGTGAGTGACACTACAGATTTTAAAGTACTGATACGAGCTACACTAAAGAAAGATTTCATTCCTTGGTAGGGTTACACTCTCTAGGTACCAATTGCTATTTACACATATGGTTCATTTATAAAGTTCTGCTCACTAACTCGCAGCCCTCTGAATTTGGAAAAAACAACGTCGGCAAAAAATTGCCGTCATATTTGAAAATTATGGCGGCAAAACATAAAATGTGACGGCAAAAAAATGCCGTCACATTAGAGATTTATGACGGCAAAATGAATTATTCACTGGGATAAGGCAGCGTTGATACGATAAAAACGGTAAAAAAAGAGAGAATGGAACAAGAGTGTTTTTCTTTGCATCAATAATCTTTTCTTCGTAACAATTTTAACGTATTTTCTCAGTCGGCAAAATAAATAAATAAGCCACATTACTTTGGGAATAGAAAGGCGTGACTTCTAAGCCAGCTGGCGCCAGTAAACAAAATCAATCAATAAAGACGACATATTGTACTACACGCACACATGTTGCTTAAACAGAAAAAAAACACTCCTCCGCTCATTAAACGGGGTGTTAATTGATCGTTAAGAATTTTTAGATTAGAACACTTGTTTTTTTCTTGGATTATAAGCTAAATATAAAAAACCAGTTAATGGGTACCACATCAATAGAAAGCCAAGAAACTCAGCTTTCTAATGGTATATATTTCATTATTATACCATTATTCATTTTTTAGAAAATTGAGAATGAAGTTACTGAAGCTAACATTTTGAGACACACTGTAGATAAAATTCTATTGTGCGAATGAAAATATAAAGAAGACATTCCATTGCATTGTTTGGTAACATGTTTTATTGTTTGAATGGAAATTAAAGAAAAGAGACAAATTCTATAAAATGTTCACGGGGAAATTCCCAGCTGTAGTGACGTCAGTAGTCGAAAAGAAAAAGAGAACATAAAACATAAATGAGAGTATTCTTTTAATTTGTTTACACGACTTTCCGAAGAGAAAAATATTCTTTTTTTTACTCAACGAAGTAACAAAACTGTGTCGGCAAAAATTTGCCGTCATATTTTCGATTTGTGACGGCTTTATGACGGCAATTGCCGAATGCCGTCATAAATTCAGAGGGCTGAACTCGTGTAGTCACAACTTTTCTACCTAAAACGTGAGTGACACTACAATAAAAATTACTTGTACTTAAGACTGAATATCTCATATACGAGTTACCTTCATCCAAATTTTTTGCATTGAATCTCTTTAAAGTACTCTATTGGTGATATTGAATTTAAAAAAACTTAACATGTCACTTTTAAATGTGTTAAACATTGGTCACAAAGCTTTCATGAAATTTATTGAAGTAATTTTTCTCAAAGCGCTCTACTTTAGTACACTGGGTTTGAAACGTACAGTAAAGGTTTCTGTCTTTTTATGACTGATTTTGAACCTTTAATATGTTACCTTTCAAAGTAAAAAAAAATCAAATCCATAATGCAAAATTTTTTTTCATCTCCTCATGTCCACTTATGTTTGAAAATGACCATAAGTAATTTGGCGCTTCTCATAAGCTGATCGAAGTCACCCCATAATCGATATTGTCGTTTTCTTGGAAAGATCGGGTTATTTCTCTGGAATTACAAGTTTAGTTAATGTGAAATTTTGCACTGAAATAGAAGAAATATGTAATGTAATGATTCCAAAGTTTCAGAAGTAATGGTTTAGTATTTCGGAAGTTACTTTTAAAATAGATTTTAAGATAGATTAAATTGATTGAAGTCACCCCGCATTATGTACGGTACGGAGTTGATTCAAAAAGATATCATAATGTCCTGATATGCTGACACTAAGTCGACCGAAATTTCATTATTCCAGTTCAGCGCTAGAAGTAAGTATTTAAAAGGCAAAAAGGCGTCAAATAACGAAATCAAAATCTCTAGCTAATAAAAAAGAGAAGAAAACACGTTTTAATCAATCATTTACCACAGAAGCAAGGGATCTTTGTTGCTCATTAAGGACTTCTATTTCATTCCTTTGCTTCTTTGCTGGCACCAGCTGGCCACCACCAGTAGCTTCCAAGATTTCTCCGCCAAAATCATATCTTCTTTTGGTTCCTCCAACAACACTGAAGTCGGCCATCTTTTGAGCACATTAGAATTAAAAGTGCGCTCCGCATTTGTATAAAGTCATTTTCCAAATCAAGTTGGCGCTATTTTGTGCGCCTGACCTCCCGTCCGTTCACACTTTTTCTCGGGCATTTTGGGTGTTGTAAAGCACACTTAGCATGATTAGCATCATGTCATTTGATGATTCCAGTTTAATCCTGTTAGCTTTGAAACGACCAACTATATAAAAATTATCCACCAATAAATATGTGCACAGAGTCAGTTTATAGAACGTACGTTCTCAAAATTATTCGGCTGAAAATTAACATACACGCTTTTTTTTATAAGAACAATCTTATAAAAACACGAGCCTCAGATTTGGCCAAAAAATAAGAACAAAATAAGAACAACCTGAGGCTCAAATCATTATTCCAAAAATTAAGAACAGCCCGAGCCTCAATTTTCTTGGAAAATAAGAAAAATTCATGTGAGTTCTCTCACTGGTAAATTGTTTAGAAGTTTGTTTTGTTTTTGGTTTCATCTTGCATACTCATATCGGTCATTTCCAAACAGCAACCATGCTTTTTGCCAGGTGTTTTTGAAAAATATTTATTTTTATTTTTGCTGGAAGTTCCATAAGAACAAAATGAGGCTGAAATTTGAAACTGAGAAACTCAACCTCGTTCCCAGGGCTTCTTGCCTTTTTCGATATGCGGATGCGGATGCCGCCATCCGCATATCGAAAAAGGCAAGAAGCCCTGGGAACGAGGTTGTGAGAAACTAAGAAACTGTGTTCTTAACGCTGAGAACAAAATAAGAACAATTTATGCTGAAAAATGCTCAAAAAATAAGAACAGCGAGGTCAGATTTTACTGGTTCTTATAAAAAAAAAGCGTGTAGGTAATTAACATAGAGTTAGAAAAGTATTTTAAAGTAGCTAATAGAGCTCCAAAATCTGATTTTAAATTGATTGTCTGCCTGTGTGGTAAGTCTCGAATTGAATATTTAAATATCATTAAAAGAAGTAGTTAGGTTACCACTTTAATCCTCTGTGTTATAATAGAATTTTATGCATCTGTTTTCTCCTTCGTTGTGGGTTTAACTTTAAGTTCTTCCTCTCTATGAGGTCTTGTGTTATGATGAGTTCTATATGTCAGTTCTATTATCATCAAGTCGTTCCAATTTTTTGCATCCTTTCCGTTGAACCATTACGACATTCGATGCTATTTCAGAACAGAAGATGTTGTCAACAAAAACATATAGAGCCTAACTTTATTTTTTTCAATCGTTATTCATAATCTGGTAATTGCAGTGATTTCTTTGTAACACAGTTTCATCAAGACCATTACGTTGGCTGATAATAATTCCGTTCAAATGCTATTTGTTTGTTTTCATACTTGCTTAGTAATAATTTGCCTACAAGTTCTTAATAAGTTTTCTCTGTGGTTTTTTTATTACAACGAGTAGGTCATTAAAATTTACTAGGGTAGTTTCTTGAAAGCCATTTAGAACGACTTGTCAGAGAAAATCAAGCAAAACACTCGTTTCATCCAATATTTTACACTCTTTCACTGTAAACAGTACGATATTCGATTTTCCGATTTTGCTTAAAAACGGAAGATCCTAGAGCGGAACATTTTTTTGAAACGTTATTCATCAGAAGATTGAAAGCCATTTAGCCATTTAGACTTGATCTTGAATCTGATTGGTTCTTAATCTGATTTGAAATAATAGAAATAATCACTGCAATTAGTCTTTGTCGAATGATAATAGATAAAGAGAAAAGAAATGAGGATTGGTAAATAAACATCAATTTAACAGAAGACTTCAGTTCTGTTTGATATTTACTTGTGTTTGCATTCAAGAAATCATGAAGGCTTCATTCACAGTTTTGATCTTATTCATGCTTGTATCATTGCCAATGGCAAGAGGTAAAATATACATTTATAAAGAAGATGTCTATTAGCTAAACTTCATCATGTGAAAACACTCTTCAATTTCCAGGTGGTGTTTGTGGTACGGCGAGATGCACTCGAAGAGATGAAAACATCGCATCGGCCATGAAGGAATTGACGATGGACGAAAGAACTAATGGTAAGATATCCTTTAAAGCAGTATATGGGATTTGTTAATGACAATAGATCTTTATTTACAAGCAGTGCAGTAAATAGTTGATATTTTATAATAGATGCTGCTAGAAAAATAATCGCAAAAATACTCAATTACAGAAAGCATGACCCAGAGTAAGTACGGTTCTCTAATGCTCTAACCTTCAGTGAAAAACAGCATAGCATATTTATCCAAGACATATGTGCTGTTTTGGTATAACTAAATTATCCGAAAAATAATTCAACACATACTCACTGACAATAGTATATTAAATGCTAATATAATATTTTATGATTTCAAATCAAAACGTCTTCTTATGCCATATTTTCTTTCTAAAAGACGTATCCAAAGGTTACGCAAAATTTATAGCGGAGAGTTACAACTATTTTGACTAAGAAAGTAAAAGGTGCAAACGGCGTAATGAAACAAGTGGGCGAAATCGTCAAAGGTCAGTGCTACGAAGAGAGTTTTTATTGAAACGGTGTGTATATTCTGTCGGAAAGGCACTCCTTGGCAGAGATTTTTCAACAAATTTGCCCACTGGAAGCACTTCAAATTTAATAGAAATTTTACTAATGCTGTGCCATTTTGAATAAGCTTTGTTATAACTCTGCTCTGTGTACATTTGATTCCCATGAAAAAAAATTACTTTTCAATGCAAAGTAATTCTTTTGTATTCTTATTTCAGAGAGCGATGGAGAGATTAAAAGCCTCCTCGTTAAGTAAAGACTGGTAGATGATCGAAATGGAATTAATTGAATTTGAAGGAACTTTTGTATCTAACTGTAATTTGTGTAATCATTTTTCACTAAAAATAAGGAGATTTTGACTCTGTAGGTCTTTTCAATGTAGTACGCAATACGTAATATTTACCTAGAATCGCACAAATGTATTAATTACCATGGTGTTATTACTGCTAGAACGAACCGCAATATCAAGTAAACATGATACTTACTCTTGTTTCCCGAATAGACGTCCAAACAAAAGTTAAATTTACATTGGAAAAAGGGATCGATTAGCTGGACATTTAATGATAGGCAAAATCAACCGATTGCATGGTAAACCTGATAATTAGATATAAACCATGCTCTTACTAGGAGCTGAAGTGAATTTAAGTTCCACAAAAGAAATTATCTATTTTTATAGGATTCAGGTCAATTTAAATAAGTAAGAATTTCATGACACTGACAAAGTATTACGGGCAAAGTTAAAAAAAAAAAAAAAATGAGAAACGAGAATGTCATCAATATTTTAATGGCTCCATAATTTTTTGTTGAACAAATCGTCAACTGTATCAGTATTTAAGGTAACTTGGTCATTACAAAAGCGAATTCTTATTCTTCCAGAGCTTTTCAGGTTTTCCATCGGTATTGCATGAAAATAATGGAAGAACAATGTTATTCAACGGAGCATTTGCTGAGCTAAGGTTTTTTCACAAAACGTATGTGCGATCAAATTTTTGCACAGATTTACAAATAAACAAAGTAAAATCGGTCAAAAGTATTTTCAGTCAAATACAATCAAAAATCAATGATTTGACTATTCAGTTTGTGTATTTTGTGTGGAATTTGTGTATGTCTCGATTACCAACCACTAAGTCAGGGTTTCTTATCTTATTGATATACGAATAAATTTTGAAATGCCATTGGAATGATGGGTGATTGTTTCAACTGCGTTTCATCTTCTTTATTAGTCTATTGATTCTTGTTGCAAGATAATGAAGACTAAGTAAGCGAAGTTCATTATCTAGGTCCAAAACAACGCGTTCCTCAATATCGTTAAAAGCTCAATGACAAAAGACCTGTCATAAAAACAAAAATTGAACCTCACTGTGCAGTAACCAAATAAGAAATAATCACATAACCAAGAATAACAAAAACCTAACCAACATTACTGTAGAGAATTGGAAGATGGAACCTTGTATGCTCTTCTAGTGATTCTCTTGTGCAAAGACTGTCTTTCTGGATTGACTCTATGCAACCTTCCTCACCTCACTTCTGAACTTTCATATTTCTTCCTAACAGTGAACCAAACGCCATTTTTTCTCCTAAATGAGAGGTGAATCATCGAAGATATTCTTAAATATGGCATCCAAATTTAAATTATCTATGTCAGTCTAAGTTGAAATCTGTTGTTGAGATACTTTTCGGCGTTCTCTAGCTCTACCTGAAAGAAACACCAACAATAAGTTCTGCTATTCGATTTTAAACTTAACACATGCTCTTCTTTAATTATTTTATCGATAGATAAAATGATGATAGGTCGTTTTTAAAAAGAAAGCCCGTTTTCAAAAAAGATAGAATTTAATATTCTGTTGCAGAATTTTTCCAAAGTCTTTCCTTAAGTTTATGCTCTCTGTAATTTATTTTACATGTCAGCTCTATCATCATGGAGACCTCCATCAGAACGCATCAGGGATATTTTACATAAAGATTGTTAGCTACATTCCAGAAAATCATGTTTTGTTTACACGAAACTATATTCGCTATGTATCTGTAGGGACGTTTATATAACTTGGTAGAGTTGTTCTTGAATATGTCCCCGAAAGTCATTAGAAACTTCACGTGAACATTCGAAAAAAACGTGCAAAGTAGTGATGTTTCTTTTGATACAAGTAAAGTTTTACATCTCAGAAGTAATTATTGAGTCTCATCTGTAATTATCGTTTTTCGTGTAACAGGCCCGGTTGATGTCAGGAAATGTGGCATATACTGTTCATTTTTCTAATTGCGAACAACATTCCTTCAGTTACATGCATCTCAAGACACATTTCAACATGACAGTTTTTATACAGAAGATAGCTTTAGCTGAGTTACACAAGCAAGTGTTCAATTGAATTACAGACGAGCCCCGATATCTCGAACTATCAATGTACCGGATAAAAGTTCCAGATAGAAAGCCCGACTTGGAGATATCGAGATTACACCAGAAAGAAATTCCAGACACTGGGCTTTCAATTTTTTTAACATCCATTGGAATGTGCTTCACACTGTTTTGACAAAAACCACCGGAACACCACAACACCGTCAAGTTTCACAAAGTTACCCTCTTTTAGTTTTTACTTTCTGCTGGAACAGCTTGATTGAAGAACTTTGATATCACTTTCTTTACTTTTGTCCCAGGTCGAAGTTGAATAGGGTGGGTTCCATACTTTATGAAAACTTCTTTATTTGATTGCCTTTTCTCGATTTCATTAAATTTTTTACAATTTTCATTTAGTGTTTTTATATTCAGTTTCTCCTTTTTGACATTTTGATGCTACATTTGAAAGATAAAAACCCTACCTTCGGTAAAAAAGAAAATATGAATAAAAGACATTTTAAAGACATTGGAAAATTTAATGTTCATGATAATCATAAAGACTGCATTACGTTGATAGCGATTAAAAATTGGTTCCAGATAGCGAAGTTCTAATAGCGAGACAGATTTTAGTGAGCGAGACTGTAAATGCTGAATGTAAATGAAATTGATCTAACGCACAATTCGAAAAAGTGCATGTTCGAGATAACGAGAGTGTACTTGATGACGCAGCTAAACAGTGACCGAGTAATTGGATGACTTTACGCTGTAATTACGCAGGAGTGCAATTAAATTATAGTTTAATTATCCCTGCTGAACGTTGCACTGCGGTCTCCGGAAAATCTACTTAGCTAATTGCTTCACTAAATTGGCGCCTTTTGAAATTTAAATGGAACTTCCACAGATAATGGTGTAATGACTCGATAACGCAAGTTAATATTGACATATTTCACTTTATCACTTTACTCATTACTCATTAGCAATTTAAAGAAATTGAGTCAATCTAAATTTTAAATTTCTTTAAATTCATAATAAGTTTCATGTAGCTAGTCTTTTATATTCAGTTTCTACTTTTTGACATTTTCATGCTAAAGAGTACTCACATTCAAAAGATCAAAACTCTATCTTCGGCAATAAACAATAAATAAATAAAAAACATTCTAAAAACATTGGAAAATTCAATGTTCTTGATCGGCTGGTTTCTATGAGTGGCATTTTCTATGAGTGACATTAAAGATATACACCAACATTAAAATTACTGAAGCTAACTGAAACAAAATGAAAAAACGCCGATTCCAATACTCATCTCGATCATAGATCGGCTGAGTAATTAGGAGACTTTCAATGAAACAATAGCTTGTCAAGTTTCACGTTGACTTAGGTCAGGCATGGAATGTTCTTTGTACCTCTTCCGGGAAACGTAACATAAATTCTAGATCTGCATTTTTCTTACTTGCTTTGTTGTAGCTTGCCCATGACACCTTAATGTGTTTTCTGTAAACCTTCGGATGATTTATTTTTATTTATTTATTTGTTTGTTTATTTATTTATTTGATAAGTCAATTTATGAAATCTTTATACAGCTTGAGTGCTTTCAGTATTATACATGCACTAAATAAATATTGCTATGTTTATTAGCAAAATGTTATCATGTGAAAATACTCTTCAATTTCCAGGTAAATGTGGAGCGCACTGTAAACGTAGAAGATATGGTGATATGGTGGCACAAGATATGGTGAAATACGAAGTAACTAATGGTGAGGTGCCTTTCAGTTTTTTTAAAGCAGTGAATGGATAATAATAATGACAATCGATCTTTATTAACAAATAGTTCAGTAAATAGTTCATATTTCATAATAGATGCTGTTAGAGAAGTAATCGCAAAAATACTCAATTACAAAAAAAGTGATCCGTAGTAAGTACAGCTATCTAGTTCTCTTTCCTCCAGTCAATAAAAGTTATTTGGTTTTCAACTATCCAAAAAATGATTCAACATATTATCAATAAGAGTAGTTTATTGAATGCCAACTTATTATTTGTTACTTCGGAAAATCAATTTTCAGATTAAAACGTCTTGAAATCTGATTTTTATATTTTCAATGTTACGCATAATTTAGGTTTAAGTGTTATAACTATTTGGAAATATAAACAGTACTAGCGGCTCAATAAATTCTTTAGATTTAAAAGAAATTTTATTATACTGCACTGCTGGGCTATTTTGATTAAGCAACTCTTCCTTGCGTGCATTAGATTCTTATCGCCTTAGTTCAAATACATTCTTTGCATAGTAGAAGCGCTAATAAATGAAAAAAAGGAAATGCATGATCATATTGTTGAATTGTCATTGGAAAAGCGTTGTTTCATATGGGTACAAACTATGAGTACATGCCAGTTTTCCATCATTTAAAGATTTTTAAGTACATAATTGATAATTCTCAACAACTCCATTTGTGTTTTATTATTTCAGTGATGGAGAGATTGAAAAACTTCCCATTATGGAAAGGCTGATGGATGATCAACAAGGAAACGAATGAATTTGACGCAATTTTTATACTTAATTGTATTTTGTAATGATTTTGTAATCATATTGTACGTCTTGGCAAGAACAAAGAGGTAGAGAGTGCTCAATACCACAAGTAGAACATAATATTAAAATATATTTTTTAAAAATCAGGCAACAAACATTACTGCCAGTTTCACGCTTACAAGCGATCCTCAGATGTAAAAATCTACTCTAAAAATTGAGTGGTTATATACAAATAAATTAACTTTACATAATTTCCACGGGGAATATATACATATACACAATAAAAGAAATAGATAAAAGAGACGCAGATGGGTAATTACTTATCCGGTGGTACTGTTTTGTAATTGCTTAATAAAAAGTTATTCACGTGACGACATTTAGAAATCAATTCGGATCTTTTGTTTACCAAATCGAGATCTGAAGTAATTATATGGTACTTTTCAGCTATACACAAACTGCACGATTTGCTGCCGTTTACGTACGAGGGCGCATGATCAATTATTATCCATGACAATGTAGGCTCATGTCCTGAGTTCTTTAAACTCCACACGTGATTCGAAAGCTCTGTATGGGTCGTGATATCTTCGTGTCTGCAGGTGTACATGTGACCATACCAACGCTCTTTAAATGTATCACCAGTTAGTCCAATATAATGTTTTCCAACATCGTCTTCAGAAGACTTCACATGACATTTGTAGACAACACTTTTGTCAAGACATTTGCCGTTTAATGGACAGTCCGCCTTTTTTCTGCAATTACACCAACGATCGGGCGTTGCTTCAATTCGGTTTCCAAGAACCTTCTTGTTGTGTGACGAAACGATTCTTGACATGTTGGGTAGGCAACTGTAGCTAACCTTGAGCGTGTTTCGGTTGAAGATCTTTCTGAATTTATGTTTTTTGGGGAAACATATGTCAACGATATTTATCTTCTCCTTGTACCCACCCAAAATCACTTCTCTTCACTATCGACTCCACTTGGGTGAAAAAGAACGGCGACCCCGACTTTGACGTCACGATGGGAAGCTTCGATGGTGCGGAACTTTGTGAATTAGTTGGTTTGTTTATTTTGCACCATTTGAGCAGACTCTATGGTATTGACACGAGTGGGTTATACAGAGACGATGGACTTTGTTGCTTCCATAAAATATCTGGCCCTCAATCCGAGAAAGTCAAGAAATCAATTTTAAAATTCTTCAAGGATGAATTCGACCTGCGGATAACGATCGACACGGACCTGAAAGTAATTAACTTCCTCGACGTGACCTTCGACCTCCAAAAGGGAACTTACCAGCCATACTCGAAACCAAACAGCCAACCAATATACATAAACACTAATTCGAACCATCCCCCGAATATCATAAAATATGTACCGAGCATGATATCTGACCGTATAGCCAAGCTGGCATCAAGTAAGGAAATTTTCGACCGAGCTGCACCCCTCTATAACGAAGCGTTAAAGGCCAGTGGGTACAAGGACAAGATAAAGTACGAGAAACGACTAACACGAAACAAACGAACCAGAACTCGGCAAATTATATGGTTTAATCCACCATACAGTATGACCGTCAAAACGAACGTTGCGAGACGCTTTCTGAATATCGTTGACATATGTTTCCCCAAAAAACATAAATTCAGAAAGATCTTCAACTGAAACACGCTCAAGGTTAGCTACAGTTGCCTACCCAACATGTCAAGAATCGTTTCGTCACACAACAAGAAGGTTCTTGGAAACCGAATTGAAGCAACGCCCGATCGTTGGTGTAATTGCAGAAAAAAGGCGGACTGTCCATTAAACGGCAAATGTCTTGACAAAAGTGTTGTCTACAAATGTCATGTGAAGTCTTCTGAAGACGATGTTGGAAAACATTATATTGGACTAACTGGTGATACATTTAAAGAGCGTTGGTATGGTCACATGTACACCTGCAGACACGAAGATATCACGACCCATACAGAGCTTTCGAATCACGTGTGGAGTTTAAAGAACTCAGGACATGAGCCTACATTGTCATGGATAATAATTGATCATGCGCCCTCGTACGTAAACGGCAGCAAATCGTGCAGTTTGTGTATAGCTGAAAAGTACCATATAATTACTTCAGATCTCGATTTGGTAAACAAAAGATCCGAATTGATTTCTAAATGTCGTCACGTGAATAACTTTTTATTAAGCAATTACAAAACAGTACCACCGGATAAGTAATTACCCATCTGCGTCTCTTTTATCTATTTCTTTTATTGTGTATATGTATATATTCCCCGTGGAAATTATGTAAAGTTAATTTATTTGTATATAACCACTCAATTTTTAGAGTAGATTTTTACATCTGAGGATCGCTTGTAAGCGTGAAACTGGCAGTAATGTTTGTTGCCTGATTTTTTTAGAAAATATAACCATATTGTACTTAAAATAGGGATTTTCCAGGACTTAAAATTATTTCTAATTGCAATTTTTAATCATTTAGTGCTAAAATTGAGGATCTTGCGATTTTGAAGGATTTATGTAATATATGAATTTATTACTGTTCTTTCGGCGCAGCTTTTTTCACGTGACCGAGCCTTTGGAATCAACAGACACTTAATAATGCGGACATCTTTTTAAGACAAACAGTTTACCTAGGAATGGACGGATTTACAGTAAAACTCTTGTGAAAAAATCTCTATAAAGCAGATAATTATGAAGTAGACGCCTATAAATCGGACACTTATTTCAGCTCTATAAAAAATTTTCTAAAGCGACAAAGATAGAAAAGCAATTTTTCAGGTGAAATAATTTATATTTTCTAGAATATTTACTTTTTACAATGTTTTGCTCCTTTGTCAATCCTCGAACAATTTTTTACACTGAATGGCTTTGGCAGGTCCAAGAACTTTGAAATTCACAGGAATCTCGAGTCCGTATTTTTTTGGTTTCAAGTATAGTAGCATTTGACTTTTTGTCTTTAGAATAAAAACGTTTTTCATTGCTTAAAAGGTGTCTTACTTTCCCTTCTTCTTTCCCTTTGAAACTTGTTAACTTTACAAGACATATTACAGATCCATTCCTGATTTATTTTTACTAAATATTAATCTTCATATGTAATCTCTATAAAGCGGATATCTCTCTAAAGGGGACACTTTTTTCAGGTCCCAATGGTATCGGCTTTATGCTACATTTAAAACTAGATAAGAAAATGTTATGGTTTACAATGGATGTTGGCATCTTAGATTAAATTGGTTCAAAATATATTCTGAAAAAGATCAGAAGGGATTGCGCAATTGCGCAATTGCGCGACTATTCCACTCTTCCGTCAAAGGTATTGAACTTGCACATGACGTAAAACATCGCTACATCCCCATGAAAGGCATGATTTTGATCGGAAAAATGCATCGATTCGTTGGATTACTTACCAAGGGGAAATTATTTGCGAAATCAACCACATTGCCTTGTAAACCTGATCCTTTCATAAAAAAAATATCGCTCTTACTTACATGAGACTCAAGAAAGAACTTCTTCAGTTTCATGGATGTTAGATCAATTAGTGAGAATTCTTAGAACCTTTGGCATAGTTAAAAAATTTAAAACGTGAATGTCATTATTATTTTAATAGCTGAATGACTTTTTTGTTGAACACATCATCAACTGTATCAACTTTTAAGGTAATTTTGCCATAAAAATGCGAAGCCTTTGTCTTTCAAAGTCTTTCCAACAAAGTAATGTAGTTCAGTAAAACATTTACTGAGCTAAAGCTATCTTACAACAAGCATATAAGTCAACTTTATATACAGATATACATAGGAACAGAAAAGGACTGTCAAACTATTTTAAAAGCTACAGAAGCCACTAACTATCAAAGGCAACAAAAACAATCAACTTGACACGACTACATCATTTTGCTGTATATGAATGCAGCCCCTTTTTGCATGGATAAAATTTTGGATATTTCTCTATCTTTGGTTTTCTCTTTCAATCCACACAACGACAAAACCTATGATATATAAAGTGCTCTAAATCAATTACCACTTGGAAGACAGTGGACAGAAAAACCAAGCATTCAAGGTATGGAAAGTAAAGAACACCAAGTTAATTATCTACCCAGTTCATTAAGAATAGTTAGAAAACCATATATACTTATGTTTCTGTTTCCGTTTGGATTGAATTTCACCAAAACCCTCAAAATTTTATCCATGTAAAAAGGGGTTTATTCATGTGGTAGTGTTAAATGAACTGAATAGTGAAGTCATTGTTTGTTGGTTACATTTAGTACTTCTGTAGTTTTGAAAATACGTTTACCCACTTTATTTTGCACATACTTGATGTAGCTTAATGTAGCTTTTTGCTCAGAAAGTGCTCAGTGGAATTATCTTCCCAATTCCCTATAAACGTCTCTAATTCGTCTCTAAGACTCCTTCCAAGGTATCAAAAAGACGTTTTAGTACGTCACTATTTGGTTGAAATCTGTAACCCTTTCAAAGATGTCTATGAAACAGGTTCAAGACGATTGCATAAGCCGTCTTTGTCACGTCTCGAAGTCGTCTTTAAGACGTGTTTCAAGATACAAAAAGGACGTCTTTAATACGTCTCTATTTAGTTAAAATCTGTAAAAGCTGATGTAAACTTACCCATAAACATTTACCTACTACTTAGTAAAGGTGATCCTTAGATAAAGTTATAGCTCCTACACAGATTTGCAGTGAATTTAATAAGTTCCACAAAAGAACGTATTTAGTTTTATGGCTTTGAATTTAATTTCTTGAAATGCATAAATGAGGATAATGTGGTAGTGGTAGCTGTGGGCATAGCTAAAAAATATACAGTGAAAATTCCACTAATACTTTAAATGACTGAATAATTTTTTGTTCAACACATCGTCACCTGTATCAATGTGTATGGTAATTTTGACATAACAATTGTGAGCTCTAATACTTGCAGAAGATTTCCATGTCATTTGCTGTTTGTACAACAAAACAATGTAATTCAACGGAAGATTTGCTTAGCTAAAGCTATCTTATAAAAGGTGTTTGTGATCTATTTTCTATACAAATTTACAAAAGAGCAAAAGAAAAACATTCCCATGTATTTTCAATACTACAGAGGCTAACTAAAGAACAAAAATTAATGACTTGATTCCTGAGTTTGACACCACTACACCACTTGGCTGTATATTAACGCATCAGTTGTTTGTTGATGGAAAACATTTTGGGAGTTATGCAATCTTTTGTTATATTTAAATCCACACAAAAACTTACCATATATTTAGTATTCAGTGGAAAGAAAAAACAACCTTTCAAGAGCTGGAAGACCAAGAACACCAGGTTACTTACCTACCTAATCACAACAGATAACGCTGTTTATATTGTCTTGAATTATTCTCGAAAACAAACAAGATTCGCAAAAATGCGACTATATATTTCCCCAAAGTTGCAAACATTTTATCAATTATTGTGTGTACATTGATTACAAGAAAAATGTATCATTAAATAATTACAGTGGTATATCTACTATCAAGCTGATGTTCAGATAAAAACGCTGTTCATACTAATCAGGGTAGATTAGAAGTTAATACTACAAAACGACTTATGAAATGAAGATGTACAAGGTCAAATGATAAGATTTCTCTCAATTTTTCCCAAGGAGTTAAAAGAGACTTAGAATTACTATGGACATAGCGAAAAACTATAAGACCTAATGCGACTAATATTTCCCCTTAAACAACTGAATAGTCTTTTTGCAGAACAATTTATAAGGCAATTTCGTCATAATTATCCATCATTATACCTCCTGAAGACAAGCTTCCTATCCCTTAAATGTAATTCAACAGAACACTTGGTTAAACTCACATGAAACCATCTTACAAAATTATAAAATCAAATTTGTATAAAGGTTAACAAAAGAAGAAAAGAAAATTTTGTCAAACCTTTGGGGGTAGGCATTTTAGCAAATATATAACTATCAAAAGCAATCAAAAACCAATCTTTACTATAAAATATTATGTGTAGCATTTCAAATTTGGGAAGAAAAAATCACAATTTATAAAATTAAATTCAAATATTCAAAAGAAACATCTCTGATTCAAAAGAATATGTTCACGTTATTTCATACATTATAGTGTAATAAAACTGACTTTCGTAAATCCCAAATGAAAAAAAATATTTTGGTAGTGAAAATATACACCCACTGCATATCTGGAAGAAGATATTTTTGTTTCGGTTTGATTTAAATTACAGACGGTTATGTTGGAATGTGTTTTGATTTACCTTCGTTTTTGTAAGGAAAATTGACATATTATAATTTCAACGAAATAAAATATCATATACAATATCAAAACAGTATACGTGATCGTGGAATTGAATGAATATTGTTGGATTACACGGCTATCCATCCCAGGAGGCACATTCAACCAGATTCTTCCAAATTATTGTCTCAATCCTGGTGTGTGTGTATTAAAATATTTTACGTATATAATTGGTTTTCTGAACTTCTTTTTGCTTATACAACATCACGTTTTTACTTGCAATTCTTGTTATGTACTTCTTGAATTAACAACTGGTTGTTGTCCACCACATGTAAAAAGGGTTTCCTTCATTATATGGTGTGTTTTCAGCAGTTGAGCTACGTTATATCAGGATGTAAAATAAAAATAAGTCTTCAGCTTGGCTTTTAATGATGAACTTTCAACTTTGCACTGGAATCACAGATTCAATGCTCCTGTTCCAAGCATTTAATTACCATTTATCATACATTGCTATCAACAAAAACAAAACGTCCGTGACATATTGATATCTCGCTTTTTTTTCTCTTTTACTTGCGTTCATTCAAAACTGTTAAAAATTTTAGAAAAACATTGAATTAAAACGTTTTATTTCCATCATTTAACGTTTGAATCTCTTGAATCGTCTGGGAGACAAAGCAAAACTCTTCCACTGCCCAACTGCACTGACTGAAAAAAATGGCGCACTACTTCACTGGGTCGACTTCACTGAAGACTAGCCTCTATTCTTATCTATCTTGGCTAGGCCAAAGTTCAATACTAAACCGAGGCTATAAAAGTGAACGGAGAAGGAAACTGCCGATTTTAACATATATTTCGCCCTATTGGGAAATATATAATGAAGTATGTATATACATACAATCACCAAATCAACTTGTCCTTAAAATCCTAATGGTTTCATGACACTTTTTGATATTTATTGAGAGGCTACTTCAATACCATATGTCTAAGGTCTATGTCCTTAATTACGAAAGGCCTTCCTTAGCCTGAGCGCAAATAATTAAAATGTGTGGACTTAAAGATATATACATAACCGGATCAACAAAAACTAGAAGCCTCAGAGCTTGAACAATTTCTGCATCAGGCCTAGAGGAAATAGCTTTAGGCTAATTCAAGATATCTGAATGACTATCCATCCTGTTCTTGTAGCTTACGTGAGAACAGGTCTATTACTATTCCCAAAATATGACTTATGGTTCACAAGGATAATAAAATGATATTCGATAGAAGTGAACCAAAATCATTTGTAAAAAAGGCTGTATGGGATTGAAGACTTTCACAACACTATTAAACTGTTAAATCTATAGAACCAAACTTGTTTAAAAACTGAAGACCTCGGCTATTTATGACCAAATCTGCAAGTAAAACTGCCAACTTTAATATCAGGATCTATTAATTGTTCTTTGTGCACACCTTCCAAATTTTGCCAGAAATGTGAATTTGGTAATATATTTAAGTAAACCATACATGAAATTGTAATCCATGACATTTAACAGGATTATCCATAACTTGTATTAATAGGAGCAGGAGAAACTATGGCATTTCAAAGATTTTAATCCATGGCATTTAACAGGATTGCAAGAAGATAAAAATTATAATGCTTATACATAATTTAAATAAACATAACATATAATATGAAAATCTATTTCTACTAAACCTGCCAGTGGCGGGATCCAGAGGACTCGTTGGTAGAACAGTTTTTCTTATGTATACACTTTGTAGATATGTGACGGTTTGAGGGAAAATCATAACAAGTGATATTACTGATAAATTAATCAATAATTTATCAGAAATGTATCAGTAATAATCAGTAATTCGTTCGATTTATCAGTAATTCGTTCGATTTATCAGTAGATCGTTCGATTTATCAGTAATTCGTTCGATGAATCCGTAATACTGATAAATTACTGATTATTTATCAGTATTTACCGATTATTTTATCAGTATTTACTGATTCATCGAACGAATTACTGATAAATCGAACGAATTACTGATTAAATCTATTGTTTTCTAATCAGTAATTTACTGATAAATTTATCAGAAATTATCACTTGTTATGATTTTCCCTCAAACCGTCACATATGTTTATGGAACTGAAACGAATATCCTGTATAAAGATTATCAATAATAATAATAATAATAATAATAATAATAATAATAATAATAATAATAAGAATATTCTTAATTCGTTTTCGGATAGTTTGGCGTCCTTTTCGGATAGATCAGCATCTCTATGGGATAGATTAGCATCCTACGGATAGTTTGACATCCTTATCGGATAGTTTGACAACTCCATCGGATAGTTTGGCATCCTTTTCGGATAGTTTAACATCTGCTTCGGTTGCCGTCCAGTTCACAGTCTCTTCGCAGTAAAGATGGCCACGAGGCGGGAGTGTATGGGAAGAGTCTTTTTGCAGTTTCTTAACCAATTTCTTTGCAGTTAATTTATATTTTTTTGCTATTAACAGTCCTTAAGTGTTGTGCTGTATGTTGTTTTGCATGTAATTACATAGAGTTTTTTTATTTCGCCAACATGGTCGTAGAAAATTAATAAATAACCACCCGAGAGATTAAAGAGAGTTCAGAGTAGTGTGAGTGATGTGGAAGTTTATTGTACAATTTCACAAAGGAATAGTCTATATTTGTAGGTGTTTTTCATTCAATGCTTTAACTGAATGAGTTTTTACAACAATCAAACAAAAACAAAGTGTATATAATACCTATAGATTTAATCTATGCAGCAAAAAAATGCATATACTCTCTGCTGACTCTGTGGTAGTGTTTGTTAATTAAGGTTAAGAAGTTATTTCTAGACCCTCACCTTAACTGGGAAGTTTATTTTAGCTATCCTGCTCTCAAACTAAGGAAAACTAACAGTACACCTATCGATACTATATGACACTATTTTTTAGCCAGCAATAAGCTTTGCCTCATGCGTTATTTTCTTCCAATACCACCAATTATATATTTGTAAAGAGCCACCAATTTAAATTTAAACCTGAAGATGTGCCGGAAGACATGAAAAGCTTTGTATGAATAAATATAAAAAGAAACTTGCGTTTTTTAGTTAATTCACCAATTATACTTTTCAAGTATATAGAGTGAAATCATAAAAAACAACATCGAATTATCAAACTTCAAAAAATTGATCTTCGCCTTTCTTATTTTAGATATCCTTCAAAACTGCTGCTATATTATATTCTTTAAAACTTCTTAAGGTTTCTGAATTTGTAAATCTATCAAAGTTACTTCCTGTACTCGAAATCCTAAACTCTCTTGCTCCTATTGACTTGTGTAATCTATTCAGTCTAAATTTCCTACAAACAGCTCATAACACTTGCATCTCTTCTACCCGCCTCCTCGCCAGACCTTTAATCAGAACATCCATATTTGGTTTTAATTCGATTCATTATCAATGTTTTATTTCTTGGAACAACATGCAACACCAGTTGTTACAACATGACCTTTCTTCACTCACCTTCATTACAGCTCTTGTTTATTTAAAAAAAACAGAATTTGGTGTTTGTACCATAGTTTTCAGAATAAATCAAACCATCACATTCAGTATAAGTTTAAGAGATTCCTCCTGCTTCCCAAACGTTGTTTACAGAATATGGCAAAGCCGGAAAAGCATCTGAACCTCTTAAGTATGTTGTAATTGTTTGTAGATTTTCACATACTCGTATGATACTTAAGTGAGCGAACTGTGGTTAAAAGTATATATAAAATTGTTGAAACCTTTAAGAGTAACTTTTAATGCCCTTGTTTCAAATATGACAATATGCTGATATGATGGAAACATGATACATAATATGCTATCAATGTGTTTGTATTTAGGTATGGTATATAATTGGTGCAATAGAACAGAAGAAGTTGTTTAGAATATTTGTGTTTAAAAAGAGCATCATATTAATGTTTAGTAAATGGTTCAATGAAAAACAAAGCGAAAATGTTGTCTTTTTGATTTTATGGATGATGACATCAACGAAACGAAACAACGAAAGCTGTTATAAGGACTGAACGATAGTCTGATGAAAAACATATGTGAAGTGTATATACTGAAAAATTTTCTATTTTTATTTGAAAAGTGGAGAAAACATAGAAGTTATACAAAATGTTGAAATGGTATGAAAATAATATGATGGAATTTATATCTGCGCTTTACTTCCTTTTGTAGGTACTAAAAAATATTAAAGCTGTTGTAGCTGTGTGGTCCAAAAAATTTTAATTTTGATTTAGTGCCATTTGTGGATATGTCCTATGAAATTCAATTAACTTCCTAAATTTTAGTGTTTTGTTGCATGAAAATAAGAAAGCCATTAAGTCCATTTTAGAATTTCCGAGTAAATCAAGTTTTGAAGTTTTAATTTGTGAGAATGGTAGAAAATTCTAAGAAGTAGCTCCTTGGGTAATAATAATGAACGATTTAAGGAGTTTTAAGATATATACTTAATGATTTTTGTGATAATACTTTGTATATCAGAATGTATATCTGGGCTTTTTTAAACTTTGCAAAAAAAACAGAAAGTGACATTTTTCCATCAAGATGTAAGTGTAATAATGTTTAAACACCTATTTTAGGAGGGTTAGCACATTTTTACCTTCAAAATGACCCATGCACAAGTTCAATTTTTTTCAAACATGGACTTATGGATTTCTTATTTTCATGCGACAGATATATTTGTTACCAATGACTTAAAACTTGGCATTATTGTTTACACATTATATTGTTGTTTTAATTGTTACGTATTATTAGTTTTTATTTACTAACATGTAGCAGGGTTGTTAGAATTAGGGAAAGTCAGTGAATGTCAGGGAATTTTCTTAAAGTCAGGGCAGGAGGAAGAAAAGTCTGAAATTGGAAAGGTAGCCTGTTTCTGATCTTTGTGGTCCTCTTTCTAGCCTGTTTTGGGCCCAGTTTGTTTGAAATTAGATGAAGTTCATTGTTATATTGTGTTTCAAATAATGAATGTTTGCGAAAGTTTTTGTATTTACTCCTGTTTGTATTGTTTTGTATTGTTTGTATTGCGTTGAAGTTTCTTAATGTTGAAAAATTTTTCAGGAGAAGTAACCCAAAGTCAGGAAGAAGATTTTTTCCAGGAAAATGTTATACTTTCTAGAAGAGTCAGGGAATTTCTTATGCTGCCAGTTGTATAAACCCTGTTTATGTAGAAGAACATTTTGTATAAAAATCTGAAATATGTTTGATATATATACATAACTATATTTAAGAAAGACTGACATAAGCCCAGTTCTTTACTGGTCGTTTCCGAATTTAACAGATATTATAAATCATCACCTATACATCATCAACAACCAACCTGAACTGTCGAATTTATTTCCAAAGAAGTCAATTAGGAACTTTATTTATATATTATTTATAAATATGTACTATATGGTAACGTATTGGTACCATATAGTAAATGTACACTTATATATACTGATGTCTCAGCATTGGAAATCCTTTTGAAATTCTATAGATTTTATATTTGTGACTTTTTTTAAACCTGGAATATTACAACTCACTTATTATACATACTTCCGATCTACGTGTACATCAAGTGAATAATAAATCTTTGAAAACCTTATTTCTTTATCTATTTATCCAAGATATCTGTTATTGCAGATGACAAGGAAGTCGTCCCTTATTTTCGAAAATTTATAAAATATTGGGCATTTTGCTATCTAGATGGGTTTGCATCACTACATTTCGTGGATGCTTGTAGTTTCTCATAGTCGCCCTATCGCAATAAGAGTACTGTGTCCTATGGAAATGTCAATACAGTTATGATTTTGTGCGGAGTGTGATAGTAGTAAACCGATGATGATGTTTTCACTGTTTTTCTTTCATTTTGCTTCAGTTTTATTTCCGTCCAAAAATTCGTCCTGCATTAGAGGATTCAAAGTTTGATTTATCCCGGGCTGTTTGTTTAGGTTCTACAATAGCTTGCAAATGCTGGTCATCTGCCACAAACAATTATGATATTAGTAAATACGGATCATTGTCATAACTTAGCTTACCGCAAAGCTTCTAATAAACGCCCCCTTCTTTTAAACGCCTCCCTGCAATAAACGCCCTCCTAAAACTCAAAAATTTGAAGTAAACGCAGACAATCTTAAATCAGTTGGAAGAGAAGACAACAAAATCCATTGTTTCAAAGAAAAGGGACCGTGTTCCACCGGTGCCGCGCTGTTGGAAGACCCTTTTAATACTGATCCAACAAAATCGGATATCGAGGAAGCAAATGTTGGATTCAACCTTCTTGATGAAGATGAAGATGACGAATTTGTATCTGTTGATTAGATTATTATTAAGAGATGAAAGAAAAGAGAATTCCTTCATTTTGAAATAAACGCCTCCCTCTTTTAAACGCCCCCTAAATATCTCGAAAGTTAAATAAACGCACCGGGCTTATATTAGAGGATTTACGATAAATTCGATAAATTATGGCAAATCGAATATTCATACTACTATAGGATGTTTGTATAAGAAATCCTTAAAAATCAAGTTATAGTAGTCGCAAACTTTCCGTCTGAGTCCCTTAAAAACCACTGTTAATTTTCAAAATCATGGTGTTGCGAAACAACCGGATATTTGTTATGATGATCTTAACCAGATTGTCAAAATTACTTTTAAAGGTTTGTTGGTTTCAGCTACACAATGGTTAGACCGTGTGGAAGTTACGCAGCTTCGATCCCTTTAGGACCGAATCGATGACGTAATTTCCGAAAAGGTAAATAGTCCAAATCCGCCACGGTAACTAACATACGTTTCTGGAATTCATATTTGGCGTGGTCTCATAATGTTGTTTCCATACGAAACTCGTTATTGCATTGAAAACTAACGAAAAATGTGCGCCTGCTTTGCAACATACATTTTCAACATGAACCTGTCTAAGGTATCAAAACAAGGTCTGCTAGATTATTCGGTAATTTCAAAGTCTTTGTTCATTGTTTTCCTCTAGAAAATACTATTGTTGTAGCTATTCATCAGAGGAAGAACTTAATATTACACGAATTTGCAATACATTGCAATCTGTATACATGTTTGGAAGATATTAGTATAGGCTTAAAGGTAACATTTTGTTTTGTTTTTCCAATTATCAGAATGTTTTAGGTCTAGTATTTCTAAGGTCCAGAAGACCAGTGGTATGATCCCTATCTGGTTCCGGTAAGTTGGTGAAGCCCAAAACTATGATATGAAGATGCTGAACTTTACTTTGGTGTTATCAACTTCTCTTTACTTCTAGTTACTTTTATGATTTCTAGGTTTCTGTTGTTTGAAATTATGGATGATAAACTACCTATACCCGACAAGCCATTGACGGCAGAGAAAGCGTTAAAATATGTATTAGAATGCAAGGTGGCCTTCAAAAAAGAGGAGAAAAAAGTTCGTCCCTCAAAGCAGAAGAAGATCATTAAAAACATAGTTACGAGATCACGCGATAAAATATCTCGAGAACTGACAGCAGAAACATCTACTGAGATCCTGCATGAACCCTTTTGCAAAATCGAGGATGAAAATAATCTTTACAGACCAATTGTTTTCAGGAATTTTTTTATCCCAGAAATAAACTACACTGGCGAGTCGGTATTCCAAAAGCAGGCAACTGAACCTATTTCTGAAAAGTCAGAAAATCCACAGAAATATTGCGAAATATGTCAAGAAACTTTCACAGATATTCAACGGCATAGAAAATCAGACAAACATCAAAATTTCACTTCGGATCCTTCAAACTTTACCAAACTTGATCTTTTAATTAGGAAGGTGAATGAAGGAAATCGTGAAAAGAATTTCGTTCTTTGTGAAAGCTTACTAGTTCCAGAAACTGAAGAGGCGGAGTTGATTGAGTCAGGTCGACATAAGCAATCAGCGGCTGAAGCAGTACCGAAAACTGTTCCAGAAATTGAAGATGATACAACCGAATTAGTAGGACCCGCTAAGAGAAGAAAAGAATCCAACGAGGTAATGTTCATTGAGTCAGGTTGGGAAAGTGAGACAAGATCAACGAAAGGTCGACACAAACGTGCAGTGGCCGAAGCAGTACCGAAAACTGTTCCAGAAATTGAAGATGATACAACCGAATTAGTAGGACCCGCTAAGAGAAGAAAAGAATCCAACGAGGTAATGTTCATTGAGTCAGGTTGGGAAAGTGAGACAAGATCAACGAAAGGTCGACACAAACGTGCAGCGGCCGATGCAGTACCGAAAACTGTTCCAGAAATTGAAGATGATACAACTGAATTAGTAGGACCCGCTGAGAGAAGAAAAGAATCCAACGAGGTAATGTTCATTGAGTCAGGTTGGGAAAGTGAGACAAGATCAACGAAAGGTCGACACAAACGTGCAGTGGCCGAAGCAGTACCGAAAACTGTTCCAGAAATTGAAGATGATACAACCGAATTAGTAGGACCCGCTGAGAGAAGAAAAGAATCCAACGAGGCCATGTTCATTGAGTCAGGTTGGGAAAGTGAGACAAGATCAACGAAAGGTCGACACAAACGTGCAGCGGCCGATACAGTACCGAAAACTGTTCCAGAAATTGAAGATGATACAACCTGAATTAGTAGGACCTGCTGAGAGAAGAAAAGAATCCAACGAGGCCATGTTCACTTGAGTCAGGTTGGGAAAGTGAGACAAGATCAACGAAAGGTCGACACAAACGTGCAGTGGCCGAATGCAGTACCGAAAACTGTTCCAGAAATTGAAGATGATACAACCGAATTAGTAGGACCCGCTGAGAGAAGAAAAGAATTCCAACGAGGCAATGTTCATTGAGTCAGGTTGGAAAGTGAGACAAGATCAACGAAAGGTCGACACAAACGTGCAGCGGCCGATGCAGTACCGAAAAGTGTTCCAGAAATTGAAGATGATACAACTGAATTAGTAGGACCCGCTGAGAGAAGAAAAGAATCCAACGAGGTAATGTTCATTGAGTCAGGTTGGGAAAGTGAGATAAGATCAACGAAAGGTCGACACAAACGTGCAGCGGCCGATGCAGTACCGAAAACTGTTCCAGAAATTGAAGATGATACAACCGAATTAGTAGGACCCGCTCAAGAGAAGAAAAGAATCCAACGAGGTAATGTTCATTGAGTCAGGTTGGGAAAGTGAGACAAGATCAACGAAAGGTCGACACAAACGTGCAGTGGCCGAAGCAGTACCGAAAACTGTTCCAGAAATTGAAGATGATACAACCGAATTAGTAGGACCCGCTGAGAGAAGAAAAGAATCCAACGAGGCAATGTTCATTGAGTCAGGTTGGGAAAGTGAGACAAGATCAACGAAAGGTCGACACAAACGTGCAGCGGCCGATGCAGTACCGAAAACTGTTCCAGAAATTGAAGATGATACAACTGAATTAGTAGGACCTGCTGAGAGAAGAAAAGAATCCAACGAGGCCATGTTCACTGAGTCAGGTTGGGAAAGTGAGACAAGATCAACGAAAGGTCGACACAAACGTGCAGTGGCCGAAGCAGTACCGAAAACTGTTCCAGAAATTGAAGATGATACAATCCGAATTAGTAGGACCCGCTGAGAGAAGAAAAGAATTCAACGAGGCCATGTTCATTGTGTCAGGTTGGGAAAGTGAGACAAGATCAATCGAAAGGTCGACACAAACGTGCAGCGGCCGATGCAGTACCGAAAACTGTTCCAGAAATTGAAGATGATACAACTGAATTAGTAGGACCTGCTGAAGAGAAGAAAAGAATCCAACGAGGCCATGTTCACTGAGTCAGGTTGGGAAAGTGAGACAAGATCAACGAAAGGTCGACACAAACGTGCAGTGGCCGAAGCAGTACCGAAAACTGTTCCAGAAATTGAAGATGATCACAACCGAATTAGTAGGACCCGCTGAAGAGAAGAAAAGAATCCAACGAGGTAATGTTCATTGAGTCAGGTTGGGAAAGTGAGATAAGATCAACGAAAGGTCGACACAAACGTGCAGTGGCCGAAGCAGTACCGAAAACTGTTCCAGAAATTGAAGATGATACAACCGAATTAGTAGGACCCGCTAAGAGAAGAAAAGAATCCAACGAGGTAATGTTCATTGAGTCAGGTTGGGAAAGTGAGATAAGATCAACGAAAGGTCGACACAAACGTGCAGTGGCCGAAGCAGTACCGAAAACTGTTCCAGAAATTGAAGATGATACAACCGAATTAGTAGGACCCGCTAAGAGAAGAAAAGAATCCAACGAGGTAATGTTCATTGAGTCAGGTTGGGAAAGTGAGACAAGATCAACGAAAGGTCGACACAAACGTGCAGCGGCCGATGCAGTACCGAAAACTGTTCCAGAAATTGAAGATGATACAACTGAATTAGTAGGACCTGCTGAGAGAAGAAAAGAATCCAACGAGGCCATGTTCACTGAGTCAGGTTGGGAAAGTGAGACAAGATCAACGAAAGGTCGACACAAACGTGCAGTGGCCGAAGCAGTACCGAAAACTGTTCCAGAAATTGAAGATGATACAACCGAATTAGTAGGACCCGCTGAGAGAAGAAAAGAATTCAACGAGGCCATGTTCATTGTGTCAGGTTGGGAAAGTGAGACAAGATCATCGAAAGGTCGACACAAACGTGCAGCGGCCGATGCAGTACCGAAAACTGTTCCTGAAATTGAAGATGATACAACTGAATTAGTAGGACCTGGTAAGAGAAGAAAAGAATCCAACGAGGCCATGTTCACTGAGTCAGGTTGGGAAAGTGAGACAAGATCAACGAAAGGTCGACACAAACGTGCAGTGGCCGAAGCAGGACCGAAAACTGTTCCAGAAATTGAAGATGATACAACCGAATTAGTAGGACCCGCTGAGAGAAGAAAAGATTCCAACGAGGCAATGTTCATTGAGTCAGGTTGGGAAAGTGAGACAAGATCAACGAAAGGTCGACACAAACGTGCAGCGGCCGATGCAGTACCGAAAACTGTTCCAGAAATTGAAGATGATACAACTGAATTAGTAGGACCCGCTGAGAGAAGAAAAGAATCCAACGAAACAATGTTCATTGAGTCAGGTTGGCAAAGTGAGACAAGATCAACGAAAGGTCGACACAAACATGCAGCGGCCGATGCAGTACCGAAAACTGTTCCAGAAATTGAAGATGATACAACCAAATTAGTAGGACCCGCTGAGAGAAGAAAAGAATCCAACAAGGCAATGTTCATTGAGTCAGGTTGGGAAAGTGAGAAAAGATCAACGGAAGATCAATATAAACGTTCAGCGGCCGAAGCAGTACCGAAAACTGTCCAAGAAATTATAGATGATGCAAACGAATTAGTAGGACACGCTGAAAGTAGAAAAGAATTCAATGAGGTGAAGTTGATTGAGTCAGGTTGGGAAAGTGAGACAAGATCAACAGAAGATCGACACAAACGTGCAGTGGCCGAAGCAATACCGAAAACTGTTTCAGAAATTGAAGATGGTACAACGTCTGCAGGCTACGAGAATCTGGAAGATACATTAGAAAGCATCGAGGCCGGAATAATTGATGGCATCAGCCGATTTACTGATAAAGCTATTAAAAACACTGTCTGCAGCTCCTCCTTTAAAAACATTATGTTAGGAAATAATAATTCATGGCGACATTCCACTTATCGCGGAGGGGGGAAACTCAAAAAGAATTTGGGCATATGTGATGCAAAACTACTCGAGCTAATACCTGACACAATTATGAGCAAAATCCAGAAGGAAATTACTGGTTCGGGGATAAACACACTTTCGTTATTTGACTATACAATAAAAGTCCTTTATCCAGAGGTTATCATAAAGTTATTTTCACTGGTTAAATTGTGGTCTGAAGATCAAACAGAACAACACTTCGAAAAATATTTTTCAATGTTAGAAGAAGCAGATACGGACAAATTGAGAAAAGGTGATACTTGGGAATCATACATCAAAAGAGGAATGTGCAAGGATCAGAAAAGGTTAGAGCTGCTTCATGAAAAGATTTTAAGCCAGTTATCCATTGCAAATAAAAGGGAAACAGCAATCGCAGACACCAATACAAGCACAGTAACAGAAGAACAGAGCAAAGGAGTGCCCACTTCTTTTCCCTTGGAAATGGACACAGTGTCACCAAATACAGAAGTTGACATTATCTTTATTGATAATGCTGATGTGCTAAGTGTGTTGAATGAGACAGATTGGGAAAGTGAGACAAGATCAACGGAAGATCGATATAAACGTTCAGCGGCCGAAGCAGTACCGAAAACTGTCCAAGAAATTGAAGATGATACAACTGAATTAGTAGGACCTGGTGAGAGAAGAAAAGAATCCAACGAGGCCATGTTCACTGAGTCAGGTTGGGAAAGTGAGACAAGATCAACGAAAGGTCGACATAAGCAATCAGCGGCTGAAGCAGTACCGAAAACTGTTCCAGAAATTGAAGATGATACAACCGAATTAGTAGGACCCGCTAAGAGAAGAAAAGAATCCAACGAGGCCATGTTCATTGAGTCAGGTTGGGAAAGTGAGACAAGATCAACGAAAGGCCGACACAAACGTGCAGTGGCCGAAGCAATACCGAAAACTGTTTCAGAAATTGAAGATGATACAACCGAATTAGTAGGACCCGCTGAGAGAAGAAAAGAATTCAATGAGGTGAAGTTGATTTAGTCAGGTTGGGAAAGTGAGGCAAGATCAACGGAAGATCGACACAAACGTGCAGCGGCCGAAGCAGTACCGAAAACTTTTCCAGAAATTGAAGATGATACAACCGAATTAGTAGGACCCGCTGAGAGAAGAAAAGAATTCAATGAGGTGAAGTTGATTGAGTCAGGTTGGGAAAGTGAGGCAAGATCAACGGAAGATCGACACAAACGTGCAGCGGCCGAAGCAGTACCGAAAACTGTTCCAGAAATTGAAGATGAAACAACCATTGTAAAGGCATCGGAAGATGTAAGATACTCGAAAATTAGGAATATGAATAGAAAGGAAGATAAGGTGACCAAAAAGTATTTGAAGAGGAAGTTTATATATCCTGTGTGTCAAGAAGAGCAATCATATATATCACGTCATTTAAGAAATAAACACAAATGGAGTTGGCAAAGTGCAGCTGCCGCAACAAGCCAATTTAATTTGAAATTTTCTCGAAAAACCAAAACAAATGATTATCACGTAAAAAGAGTATGTCCAATCGAATCTTGCTTACAAGTTAGGAGTAACTTGCCGGAACATCTTTTGAAGCATCATAAACTAGAAAAGGGCGAAATTTATTATCAGCTGTTAAAGAGAGCAGTTAAGTATATTGAACAGGCAGTTCCAAAAGAAGTTGTACATTCGCCAAGAAAAATATTTCGGAACTTTTCAAAACGTTCTGGAAACTCGTTAAATGAAAATGAAGCCGGAGAAAATAATATCAATATCGAAACCCTTGAACAAGCTTCCATTAACATCGATGATTGCCGAAATTGCCAATCCAACGTACATTCAACATTGATGAACAATTCTATACCTACAAAAGAAGCCCTTAGTCATGGATTTTCTAACTTGCGATTACGTCCCAAGCGAAAACTAGAAGCCACTACTGAAAAGTTTGGAACAGATTCGGACATTGACTTATCCATTTCATCAGATTCACATCAAACCAATTCTGAGTCTGCCGTAATGACCACGGGTTCACATTTTCAAGACATTTCTAAATGTACTACTGTTCAGAACCCAATGAATCCACAAGAAGAGACAGTACAGACAGAACAAGAATGGAATTCAAATACTGATATCTACAATCTCAAGTTAAGACCAAGAGATAGATCACAAAAAATGCATGAAGAGACGGGAAGTAACTCAGAAATCGATTTGTCCAGTTCAAGTGATTCATCTATTTCGGATGAGGATTAAAGTTTCGTAGTTCCGACTAAGTGGCTTGGACCAAAAGTCACTGCTCTTATCAACAGATTTGTCAGTTATATGGTTGGCCCAGATAGAAATAGGAAAAGAGAACGTGTGAACGTAGAAGCTGGGGAACTGCGCAGGATGTTTGCATCCGTGAACGTCAAAGATGATATTAGCGTTATTTTTCAAGACAATGGAAGTCACTTTAGAGAGCAGTATGTGGTAAACTATTGTCATGAAAAAGGAATCAAAGCGTCAAGCATAAAAAAATACCTTTTCACTTTGAGGGAATTTTGTGAATTTTTGATGGCTGAAAGAATTGCAGTTAACAATACCTCTCAGGAAGATATAAACACCATGGTTGAGAAGATAAAACAATGGCGTAAAAACTACAAACGGCAAGAGAGAATTTCAAGATACGAGAGAATGATCACTGATGAAGAAATGCTAGTTGATAAAAAACAAGTCATTACTTACAATACCTGTGAAAACGCCAAGAAGGCATTAGAACTATTAGAAATGATGTCTACAAACTCAACTTATCGGCTAACTCAAACGGAATATTGCCTGATTAGAGATCATTTGTATACGATTATCCACTTTTCTATTGCGCAAAGATCCGGGGTTACGGCGAACATGAAAATAAGTGAATATCAGCGGGCAAAAGTCACAGATGGTGTTGTGATGATAGATGTTTGGGATCACAAAACAGTTGCGCATTTCGGGCCAGCTAAGGTTATTTTGAACCCAGAGAACTTCAAACTACTGAAGACGTTTGTAGACATTGCAAGGCCACAAACCAACCCAAAATCTGATAATGTTTTCTTGAGTTGGGCTGGAAAGAAAGTGTCATCAGGAGACATTAGCAAAAGGCTTCATCTTTCATGGGAGCGGGCAGGAAACTTTGAGAACAAATCAATTCCAAAGAATCTTTCTGCCAATATCATCCGGAAGTCCGCAAGTACTGGATTAAGGAAAATAGATAGTGCACATATCCAAGAAGCGGCTAATGTCATGACACATAGCAAGAGGACAGCTGACGACCACTATTATTTGAGACAAATGGAGAAAGATTCCATCATTGGTGCTGCTACTGTGTCTGAGTTATTTCACGGTAAAGAAAATAGTATTAGCTCAGAACTTCAAAGAACACCAAAAAAAAGAAAGCTGTGGTCTGAGGCTGAGGTTGACGAACTAAACAAAATGTTTGACGGGGATAGAATTGATTACAGCACTGTGAAGGAAAAATGTAAATCATCATACAATAAAGCTTCACCTAGACAAATATATGACAAACTGCGTCGAATTAGTCCTGAAAAGTTTCAGATTTCACCAGTGAAAAGAACAAGTTTATTTCAGACGTCAGATCTGTTAGCTTTGAAGAAAGACGGAAGAGAACTTCTTAAAGGTGGACCTTTGACAGCCAAAAAAATAAACAGCGAATTGGGAAATTCCTATCTTTTACAAAAGTTTACCATTCCTCAATTACGCACTCGGATTAACTACGAGCGCGCAAGTAATTATTCATAATTTGCAAAATACATTTTTGACTGACTATTTCATCGATATTTCTCACAAATGTAACTTCTACATTGCCGGTTTCCATTTTTTTTATAGAACAAAGAAACTGATCTGAAGATACCAAGAATAAGATAAGCTGACCTAAAGTTTCCTATTTCACTATTGGCATCAATGCATCAACGGGTTTTGTGCGAATGCTGTTATGGTTCAGTTCGAGAAACATTCTTCACTTTTTATCAATACGCTTGATTATTGCCTCTTTCAATAAAACGCCCTGTTGAGGTGTTTAAAGCAGATTTTCTTTCATAATAGTCAATAGCAATGAATCAAACATTTCGTGTGCTTTCTGATTTTCTTCTGAATTTTCTTGTCTTATTTAATGGTTTTTACGCTTCAGTTAGGAATGAGAAAGTTCATTCAAGTTTATTCACCGATTTTCAGGCAAAATCGCGTTTTGTTGTTTTGTTTGATAGGCAATGCAAATTAACCATAGCATTTATTTTTTCATGGCTGGTTAAAGAATGCATATTTCGTTGCCTACGTTCATTTTGTTACGTAAGAAAAAACATTCCGTTGTAACTATTGCAAAGGATCTTATATTTACATTTGGGTTCCGAAGTTTACTATATCAATATATGTATTGTTGATGCTGTGACCTTGTCGGATTGAAATCACTTGCAAATTTATTGTAGCTGATGACGTCTTATGTAGTCGGAAATAGAGGAAACTGATCTATGTGCAAACACTGCACGGAATTTCCAGTCTAGTCACAACTAGAGAATTTAACATTGTGCTTTGTTGTTCAACTGAAGGGTAAAAAGTGAATTCACGTGGAACTTTCTGTTATTTCTGTTTTTTTGTATTTTTAGCTGGGTTGCGGGCAAAATGCTTTTCAACCTATCGTATGACAAAAAACGAACCCCATTGATGTTACAAGATTTTGTTTTGATTCCTCTTTGTTTCCATTTAATCAATTATCGAAAATAATCCAAGAACCCAACAATAATCGTCAGTTAACAAGAATGGCACGGTTGAAAAATGACAGGAAATTTTAGCCTACTTTACTGTGATCTAGATTAACATATGTTATGCACCACTTTGTAATTACTACCTGTCCCACTTTGTAATTTGTGATCCTATTTTACCTGTGTTTCTCCTGGTGTCTATACGATAGATGATTATCTACAGAGTATTCCATTTTCTTGCGCATGCTCATTGAGTGAGAAAAAACCTAGTTGACTGACTAATTATCAAATTGTCGGCTTCATTAGTTTACAAGGCGATGGTAAAATGTTTGTATTTTTAATGCATGCATCGTAGGGAAAATGCAATCATCTAGCTAATTTATTAATTTATAGCTGTCGGATTCATTAGTATGCAAGGTAAGACGAATATGCTGAAGGTGACCGTAATGTTTTTGAGATCTTCTAACGCATGCGCGGTAGAAAAAACGCAATTATCTTGATAATTATCAATCTATAGCTGTCGGCTTAATTTGCTTACAAAGTAAATTTTCTTGCAAACCTTTTCTACTTGAATGAGTGATCGATCTTAACATTTTACAAAGTATACATCAAACAGGTAGAATGTTAACGGAGAAAGAATTATTTATTCTGGACTTAGCATTCGAGTGGTTGATTTTTCAGGCAACTGAATCGAATATTTTCATCTTTGGAAATATTTTCACGGTTTTGTAAAGATTTTCATGTAGAATCTCATTTGAACCCATACTAAGTGCCACATGATGCAAAACCGTATAGCAGCATCTTTAAATGTTTCAACATCATTAATCCTTGCTGGAAGTATTGCTTAGCTTTTTTACGCCTATTTTAGGTTTCGTAATGTTTCTATGAGAACTTCTACATGGAAATGTAACATTGTACCACTACCCATAGATTGTCAAAGACGCAAAGAGTAGTATGAAAAATGATGATTACAGTTACGAAAAATCACTTCCAAGTTCGATATCAGCACCTTCCAATTGTTCTTTGTGCAAATTTTTGTGAAATTTGGAGAACTTTCAAAAATTGGTCCAAATAATTTGGCCCAAATTGCTCAATTTTGTTGAAACTGAAAAATCACTTCCAAGTTCGATATCAGCACCTTCCAATTGTTCTTTGTGCAAATTTTTGTGAAATTTGGGGAACTTTTAAAAATTGGTTTTGGTAAAATACACATTATTTAGGAAGTAAAAAGGACGGGAAATAACAAAGTGGGGCAAGATAATTACAAAGTGGGGAAAAAATTACAAAGTGGGGCATAACAACATACAAAATACCAGCAGATTCCAGATACGTTACGTTGACAGAATAAAAATTAATCCATCTATCTAAGGAAGTAAGTGTAAGAGTAAGGTATGCTTCATTCTTTCAAATGATTGTTCAGTGGTTCTTTGGTTAGTACCTTCGAGTGCAAACGCCGCGAGCTGTATGCAAGCTCTAGTCATGTTATCTGGATACTCAACTCCATTACGCTCGATTACGTACTTAGAACTTAGGAAGTTTTTAACCAAGAAGGTTACCCGGTTTGTAATCGGTAGGTATATACAGCCTTGAGTATCAGAACAGTGAGATAACTCGTTTTCACTTGATTCCGAATCTGAATCTGTAATAGTTTTTTTCAGATATTAAGACCTTGAATCGGGTCAGTTAGCTTTACTGGGCTAAATTTGTTCATGTTATCAATCGTTTGGGATATTAAACATTGTTCGAATTAAGCATTGTTCGAATTAAGCAGCGATAGTGAACGGCATTTTGTATTTGGTATACAAATTTATATGCACCAATTTAGAACGGCGTATAATGCCGCCTAACTCAACACAATTAAGGTGAAACGCAATCTACAGATTTAGTCAATTAATATTACATTAGTCAATTTTTATTAAATCGGCGAACGGCTAAAAAAAAATTGTCAATTAATATTTTGTTGACTCAATAATTATGTTCCGTCAGTTGTTGACATGAGCCAGAACTTAAGTTCGAAGTAACTGTAACTATCTATACATGACTCATTTCAAGAAAATTTCTTCCTTATGATCTGTACTTGCGAATGGCAAAAAATATCAATGCGTAAAACGCTCATGTGGAAGCCGCCCGACAGCCGTATCAAAAGATCGAAAAGGATGTTAAACTATCGTATCGTCAATAATGAATATTCTAATAATAATAATAATAATAATAATAGAGGTAAGCTGCAACTTGTGTAGGAGAGTGTTAGCAATTCAAACATAAAAGAAAAGCGTTCAAATAATCCCATTGGTACTATAAATTGAATTCACAAATTATGTTAATGCTCTCCTACACAAATTTCGACATACCTCTAGATCCGCCACTGACACCAATGTGCACGAAAAGACAAATGACACAATAAAACTTTGTTAGGATCTGTATGAAAATGTTCTTTTCGATATACCTTAATATCCCTTAAGGGGATTTTTTTTTGCGTGGAATAATTTTTGCGAGCCAAGGTTTGAAAGTGTTTTGCGTGGATTAATTTTTTCGAGTCGGAGCTTCTCAAGGAAAATATTTGGATTTATATTTGCGAATGGGCACAAAGTGCAATGCGTGTACTTTATAATATAGCGGAGAAGTAGCGGCAAAAATCACCCATCTCCATGCCTGCCACATTGCAAAACCAATGGGTGCTTGATAAGTACAAGGAAATAGTTAATATACGAAAAGTAAGCAAAGCCAAATAATGAGCAAATAAAATCATGAAATTATGGGTGGATTATTTTTCGCGAAGTTGACCAAAATTTGCAAAAGTTGCAAAACGTAATCCACGCAAAAAAAAATCCTCTTAAGGTATTGTGTCCTAGAACATATTACACTCCAAATTTTCACAAGGCTTTAGTGATCTCATTGTATGTATATAATTGGTTGGATTCTAAAGGCAACTTTCCACTTATAGAAAATTTTCCGCGGACAGGAACGGAACGGACAAGAAAAGTCACTGAGCATGCGCACAAACAATGTTTACACCGCGTGCTCAGAAAAGTTTCCGATCCGTTGAAAGTTGAATCGAGTTCAACTTTTTCTGTTTTTCCTTGAGGAAAACAAGGAAAATATTTAAACTGGCCAATCAAATCTCATTATTTTTCATGATGTTTTCACACAATCCATCTACAAACCATCGTCTTGCTGGCCAAGAAGAATTTGTGATCAGATATTTTTTAAACAACAAAATAAAAAAAAAATGGAAAAAAACCCTGCTATTCTTCTGAAGTGGAAGACGATAGTCTTTCCAGTGCTTACACCTCAGCTGAAGACTTAATACTATCTCAAAACAGAGATATACATATCTCTGCTCAAAATGAACGTATTTTGGTTGGATTGAGAAACCAAAGTCATCAACAACAGTCCTTTCCACCTCACTTTTAATGACAGATTTCGCAAAAACAGTTGGAACTACACTTTTATATGGTTTCGTAGCAGCAAAATTTTTGTTGTTGTTAAAGTTCACCTTCTCACAACAAAAAAAAAAACAAGTTTTATAAATCAAAATTTAAAATGAAAGAAAAGAAGATTTTCCATTCGCATAAAATGTGTGGAGATTAACACCTGAAAATTTTCTTGTTCTGTCCGCGGAAAAATTTCCAGTCCGTTCCTGTCTGCGGAAAATTTTCAATAAGTGGAAAGTCGCCTTAATCATCATCCAAAGTTTGTTTTCCTGACATATATCCAAACTAAATCATTGTGCCTCCATTGAGTGGTTTGCAGGAATCTTTTGAACAATGTCATCTTAAAACCTTTTAAATGTGAATTTAATATTAAACAGTTCCACACAGTGACAACTTGACCGCCGAGCATTGTACAGTGATGAATAATTTGATACAGTCTGGAATTCCCCAAGTTACTCCCTTCTTTAACTTTTAACAGTTTTATAAGACATATCGTTCACCATTATCTTGCAGATGTTTATACTTTCAGTATGTATGTATGTTTGGGTCAATTCATTCACAAGTGATTTGTGCTGCTATGACAATTTCATTTGCTTTGTTTTTTCAATATCTTCAACTTTCGGTGTAATATTTATTAAATGAAATGAGCATGTTTCTTGCATTTATCAGGGGCGGACGCAGGGTACGGCTCATACGGCTCAAACCGTAGCAAAATTTAGTCAAGAGAATGATTATTAAAAATGATCTGCTGCCGTGCTTCTTTGTCTGTTTGTCTATTCTCTTGACGCGGTGTCGTAATCACGCGATAACGGCGTCGTTTAAAAATCAATCAAATAGGTTTTTTATGCATTAGCGCATTATTTGTTGGCGCCCCATTTGACTCGCAAATTTTAGGTAAGCTATAACTGCAAACCCCACTGCTGTATTGTTCTTCTGTACGGCTCAAAAATCGGCTCTTTTTGATCAATGATGATAGGGGTTATAACTAACAGTTTTGAGCCGTATTGCAGCTCTTCGATACGGCTCAAAGTTACTGCTCAAGTCCCGATTTTACGGTAGTTGGACACCTATACCCCTAATCACAGCTTCATAGTACTTCTTTCGGTTTTCCGTCTGTTTTGAAAGTGCGGCTGTCGTGCCAAAAGTACGCAAAACGATAATACGTATCAGAACAAATCCTTAGGCTTTAAGTCTTTCGGTTGTCGGTAGAGTAAGCAAATACGGCTCAAAACTCACACACGTGCATCGTTATGGAAGCCGATTGTCACATATTTTTGATATACTAAGAATATCAAATGATATACTTGGTATATCACTTGATATACTAAGTATATCACTTCACACCTTTTGATATTCCTAGTATATCATTTTTTGTGGTTTTTGTGTTTCAATGAGCGCATGAATCTGGTAGGTAAAGCCTTGAAAAAGTACTTTACAGCTGAGAAATACAGAACATAGTGTGGTAGGAGACATCATGTTGGATACACAGTCATTGTTTTAAAGTAAATTTATGTTTTTCTTTATATTTTACTTTGTAAACGTAAGTGTTAGTTTGTTTTTTTAATTATTATACATTAAATTCAAATTCATTTAATGACCGAAACAACAACAACAAAAAAAAGGTTCTGAAAGTAAATGTGAATGCGGATTCAATATTTGTTTTTTTATTTTCATTCACATGCAAGGCTTTTTATATTTATAACTTTGACGAAAAACAAAATTTTATAAATTTTGAAGAATTTCTATGTGGAGCTTCTTTTTATTTATTATTTTTTTGCCTTGCTAAACTCCTGGTTGGGATTTTACTCAGAGTCGTTGGACTTGCTTACTACACAAACTTATTATGCTTTTTAAACATGGTACCTTTTGGCGGTGATCAAAAACTACAGAGTTTGCATGTATACATTAACTTTATTTTGTGATGTTTAATTTCATTAGATATATAATGCAATTATTTTGAGATTTTTCACTGATGACGAGCATTTGAATAGCTATGTGTTGTTAGCTTTATTTGGAAGAAATTCAGAAGTGAGTTTATGAGGGTTAATGAGGAACAAGCAATGCAAATTTGCGAGGAACAAAATTGGTGTTCTGTCTTGTGTTTGTTGGGACTTCCACCAGTCATACATAAGTCATGCACCCATTATGCACCCACTTTGTCAATAAAATTGAAACCAAATACTATTAGTGTGGCCTGTTAGTGTAAGCTGGATGAATCTTATCTCACAATCCATATTTCGTTTTGTTTTGAGGGGACATCGATCTCAAGCACTTTTCGCATAATCACTATGGTCTGTTGGTTCCTGGGTTTCTTTATAAAAGAAAAGGAACCGCAGAAACATCTAAGATTCAAAGAAAACCTTCAGCTTAGAAGGAATAGTTGCCCAAGATTGAACAAATTTTTTCAACATGCCAATTGAGTTTATTTTCTTCTACAGACAAAGCTAAGGAAAGCCACGAAGAATTAGCATTATTGTATGATGATGTTACAACCCACATTGACACGTCCTCTGTAGGTTCTCCCCAGGATATAAAATCATTAATTGACAATGTTTTTGAGCACGAAAAGACAAAACAGATGGATGGCCATTTCAGTTGAAATGGCTACATGCTTATTCTGTTGGTTTTGAAATTCCCCAACTACTCTTTGGTGGGAAATCAGCTTTAGTCAAAGAAATGTTTTCGTGTGTTGACAAGGTTGTTATGTTCTGGTAGTTTTATTCCATGCATGTCATGATTGGTAATTGAATGAAACAAATGGTAGAATTCAATGGATATAAGTTTGCATCAAATTGTATAGATGTGATTTGGAATTATCTAGAAAAAGAATACTATATACTTCCATTTCCAAGTAATCTGAATCAGTATTGTGGGAATTTTGATATCTAACCAGATGTTAGAAGAAATAAAGAGAAACAAATGTTTTCCTATACTTGATGATAGAGCCTGTTATGATTCTACTAAGAAGCCTTTGTCTTAAGAGAGGATTTTGTTTTGTAGAGTGTGGTTGATTGTCTACTGAAAACATACAAGTAGAATAGGAAAAATTATTTTATGTGACAGTTCTGTTTTGGTATGTCTTGACTATATTCACTGTATATATATATTCTATGAGAAGATACTATTTTATTTATGGATTTAAAAAATAGATAAATGGTGGGAGACTTCATCTTATTATACTAATTCGCGATTGTGCATCCGGTTTTTATTTTAGAGAGTGACATATTTGTTTTTTTTTCACGGTCAAATCCTTCTTATTTTTTCCCTTTTTGTCGTAAAACCACGCCAAAGCGAGAGTGATTTTTTTGATTTTTCGCGATTAGTATATGCTCCTCCGTTTTGTTATTTTTGGCTTGCGCAGTGGAAATCAGCCGAAAAACGTCTTTGGAGGAGTGCGAGCAATGCAATGTTAATCGTTCGAAATTTGTCAACGATCATTTCGTGAGCAAGAAACTTCGCGAAGAAGACGGGTTTCTTTTTGTATACGAATATTTCAATTGAAATTTGATTGTTTTAGGCAGCAAATCGACGAAAGAACTGACGAAGAAACACAGGTTTGTATGCACGAAGGTATTGTTATTATTATAAAACGTTTTGCTAAACTTTTACTCTTATTAATAAAACAACACGGGTAGCAAGTGAGTTAGTTATTTGTTTACAATGAAAAATCATATTTAGATATACAGAAGAAGTGCAGTGAAGTTTTTAAAAGATAAGCTGCAGAAAGATCGAACGATTAATAAAAGAACAGGCAGCAGCATGTGTGTAAGTGATTAGTTAGCAGGTAGCACACATGCGTAGGTGAGTTTTTGAACAGATGTTTGTTTTT
This sequence comes from Turritopsis dohrnii, assembly GCA_027922465.2. Classification (NCBI taxonomy): domain Eukaryota; kingdom Metazoa; phylum Cnidaria; class Hydrozoa; order Anthoathecata; family Oceaniidae; genus Turritopsis; species Turritopsis dohrnii. The sequence goes on from BQMF02000529.1 coordinate 214,666, forward strand.
TTCAGATGAAAACCAAACGAAGAACGAGTGGAAGAAAGTCGTGCTGATTTTACGAATTTCTTTTTATAGTTATCAAATAGTTATGGGAGTGCAGCAGTACAGAAGTAGTGTAGATGAAGTTGAAGAAAGGATGATGTTTATTTACATTGGTGAAAATGGTTTTACTTTTTTTCGGTGGAAAATTGTTTGGAAAAGATATAAAGTAATATACGTAAGTACATGAGTCAAACGGATTTAATAAATACAGCGTTAAAAGAGAATAAAAACAGAGTTAAAACGATCAGATCATAAAGATGCAGGTCCTACACGAGCAGTTACTGATTTGTTTTGGTAACGAACTGTTCCTTATTTTATTTATTTCAAAATGGCTCCACAGTTATGAAGTTACGAAGAAAGCATTTTTATGTCTTTCACTGTATAAAAATGGTAGTGAAATTGCAGTAGAAAACAAATAGAAAGTGTATGTTTACAATAGGAAAGTATGCTGGAAAGTTAATCGAGTGTTATTAATTTGTTTACAGGTATGAAATATAGAAAGTAAAAGAGTTTAGAAGTGTTTGATAATGGCTTACAGAACATGATCAATTATTGTTGTTTACTATCATGATGATGTGAATTGGTATTGAAAGGTAAAGTTAAAATAGTATCTATTTAGTTAAAACACAGTTAGTATTAGTGGATAAATAAAGGATAAGAGGGATGTTTACTGTTGTGTTTTGAATTTTCCAGCGCAGAGGAGGAGCTTTGAACTGGAAATAAAAAATGGCTCCACGAATGTTTTCATATGTTAAAAATTTTTCAGCTATACTAATTCTGTCATTACGTTTGTGTTTTTAATTATTATTTTTAAGGTTAATATATTTTCAAAGTTTCTTTTACTTTGTTTTGTTTTTCTTTAGATTTCGTCATAGCATGATTAGGTTTTTTGTATATGTTTTTTGAATGTTTTCATCTGTTAAGTAGAAATGAAGCACATGATGGGTTATAATGTTGAGAGGGTTACTTAAGAGAAGAATGGATTATGTAATTTAAATGACTGTGCAATGAAACTATCCTACAACAAATAAGCGTTGTTGGCTGTATTTTTCTTAAGTTTATATTTTATCGCGTTTATGCATATTTTGTGTTATGGTAATCGTTTACGTACTATGCCTAGGTATATAACTTTGGCTGTATGATTTTATTTGTGACTTTTTATCTTCTGTGTAAATTTTTGTTCTTAGTTATTGTTTTTAGGATAAATGCGTACTTGAATTTCCTTTTTTTTTTTTTGTTTTGTTTTTTTTTTATTTTCGGTATTACAATTGAAATATTATTCTTTTAGGCAATAATAAAAAAAGCACAAAGAAATGAAACTCATGGTTTTAATCATGATGTTGATGGTTTTGGGAAGAACTAAATATATCATTTCAAAAATTCATTAATGATTGCAGTCCAGTAGTAACTTTTGAACAAAAGAAAAAGTTGGAAGGTATCATTTTTGTAATATTATTCAATGTTTGGTTTTGTATGTCTGGGTTAACGGTTCTGAGGTATATATTGCGTTTTTTTACATTAAAGTTACTTCTCTTCTGCGTATGAATATATATTCTGAGCCATGTTGCTATTTGTTTCTGTTTTAAATTTTCTGAATGTAAGAAATGAATTAAAAAATTAATGCCTGAAAAGAAACTTTTGCAAGATTTAAATTCTGCGACACAACGCATACTGAACAAGGGTGGCGAGCGACGCCGCCTGGGATGTTTTTGAGTTGCGATTCTATGATTTATTTCTTCATCATGGGGTACGTACACGGGAATGGTGGATTTGACCTAATGTTTTCGAAGTTAAGTTCGGTAAAAAGTTTTTACCCGGGATACTAGTACTAATTCTAATTCACCATATATATATATAAGATATTTTAATTTTGAATTTGTTCACCTTTTGTCTTTTTAGCACAAACATCAACAGATCAACCTAGAAGCGCTAGAGGTGTATGTGGAAAGATGTCAAAGGATGTTGAGAAGGGTAAGAAGTCAAGGAGGAGTGCAGGACGAAAATCAACATAGAGGGCGGAAAATTATAATGCACCATGAATTTATAGGACAACTGCATTCTTAGTGATATTAGTTTAGACAAAAACCATAAATATTGTTCGAATTTTCGTTATTTTTTTAAATTATACTGTTTTTTAGCCTTTTAGATCAATTTTGTACTCCGTTTTGCTTGGCTGAAATAAATTTGCTTTTGAAAATGAGAATGCTAGTAAAGTCTTCGTGCAACGAAAGGAATGTGTAATCGTACAGTGTGTTTGGTATTTTAGACGTTTAATATAATGGTGCAGTTAATATAATACTGTAATTATTTTGTTACGTATATGCTGTGTTAATCTCAAAAAAGCTATTGTATTCAGCTTCTTTTCTTCTATCCACCGTTGGTTAAAATGTTTAATGTAGACTCATTTTGGTGTTGGGGGTTCAAAGTAGCTAACTGGAAATGAACGTTGATCTCCTAACCGCCCCCCCATTTTCGGGATGCATTTGTCCGTAAATCGGGTTATTCCGCGAAAAATCGGGGAATCGGAATTCTTATTGCAATCCACAAGGTTGAGCCGTACCTATAAAATAATGCTGCGTCCGCCCCTGTTTATTGATAAGACGTATTCACCAGTAATGTTCATACTACATACATTTCGTATAAGTTTCGCTTACTATCAAACTTTCACCTTCTTTTTCAAGAATTTTTCCCAGCGTCAGCTAAACAACAATATTTCCTCCATAAGGAATGTTCCCATGATTAGATTTCGGGTGCAATAGTAGATAGAGTCATAAAATTCTTCTTCAAAGCTTCTTCTACATTTACATCTTCCTCAAAACATAAACCAAACCGGTTCGATAACGTTTTACGTGCTCGGTGTGCATATTTAACTGACCTTTTAAGGAAATTTTAAAGATCATTGAATTGGGAAGTTTTCAACATAAAGAGGCTAAAATAACTTCTAAAAGTATTCCAAAAGTATGCAAAAGTTAATATTTTTATGAATTTATATTGAAAGTGGCCTTTAGTATTCCATTTTGCATAGAGTTTTGAGTTTGTCATTAACCATTCTGAATAAACCAACAATCCGAAATCGGAACGGACTTTCAGAAAACGGCAAAAAACGGTTACAGAGACAGATAGATAGATAGGATTGTAAACCAAACAATTTCCTACGCTAAAAAGCGCGGAAATTGAATAACTCAAGACAGAATGTGAGTTTTATCTTGATTGACAGCACAGGATTGCACATTGTTTATGTAAATTACACTGGCCGTGTTTTTAAACAGACTACTGTGTTTTGCATTCCTAATAGCCATGATTCAATTTTGTAGCAAAGGCTTTTGTCCATCCTATATAATGATTTCTGAATATGTCTCCAAAATAAACCACAGAAGAATGTTATCGATACAAAGTTAAAATCGCACAACACCACATGAATTTTGCAACCAGCCTTTTATTATGCAATAATGTGACAGAATTGAAATATAAACATCCATTTAATACAATATTTCAGTTCAAATTTTAATTCTGTGTCATTCAAATTTCTAGTCGGGAAAAACTGACCAATTTTTTTAGGGGGTCACTAAAATTTCCCTTCACCAAATGTTTCCCCGAATTCTAAAAATAAAAATAGTTGTTGAATTTCACTTTTTTTGACTTTACACATATCAATAACAAATAATTTGTAATTAAGAAATCAAAAGAAGGATCTGTATTCGTAAAATCCTTCTCAATCTAAAAAAAACAACAGTGTAATCATCGGTTTATCACTGCTTTCGATTCGTTTGGTTTTGCATCCTTTCGTTACCATTTTTACAAGTATAATTCAATTTGGTCGCTTCCATAAATCAGTGATGTGCTTATGTGCTTGATTTCCAAACGTTGCATTGTTTATATAAGGATGTATTATGCAATTAAGAGTCTTAAGTAATTAGCCAACGTAGAAATGAGATTCGTATGATCACCGCAAAAGATTACTACATGACGTAACCCAGTGAGCAAACTTGCTGAAAAATCACTACGCATTTCTATGGAAATGTTCTAACTAGTTCAATGAAAATACTTTTCGTCGTACGGATTGTTTTGGACGATTTTGTGCAATGGGAACTTATAAACAAAACAACAATGCCGCTACACTGCTAAACCATCATCTAATGGTGCCGTCTCAGACTTGGGGGCTGGTCGGGTTCTTCAAGATGTCAATTTCCAAGGCAGTGGCATCTGTGTTGTTGCCTTCGCGTGATATCAAAAGAGAATTTCTAAACACTTTCGTCTTGCGCTTTAGAGTTATACACCTTGTGCATTGCTTCTGCAATGCTATTGATAAGACAAAAGTGAACGTCCCTGGTTAGACCTTGATCATGATTTTGACGGGTCTACACAAAATATAGGGTCAAACTGAGGTGAAAATTCTCACTTGCTTCTTTTTTCTCGCATAGCAATATGGAAATCTATCAATCATCTTCTTTTTAAGCGTAATTCATATTTAAACTGATCTTTCAACAAGTTAATTCTCCTCAAAAGGCAGTTTAAAGTGTATATATTTTTTGTTAACTTCCAAAATCATTCTTGATAGAATTGTTACCACCCGCAAGTCGTCTGTGTAAGCTGAAAAGTTCGCCGGGACAACTAGTCCACATTTTCGTTTCCTTGGCCTAAAAACCAAAGCTTAAACAAAGCTTTCATCACTAATGTCATATCTGTTATCTTTTCCTGGCACAACGCCAAATAAGTCTCAAAAAGATGTTGCTGGTGGGTTATACCCACCAATCAAGCATATTGCGTATAATATAGAATATTTATCCGATCAATTAACAAACAGGATTCGTGTTGTTTTTTTTTTGTTTTTTTTTTTCGAAAAGTGTTGAAAATATGCGCAATGTAATGGCTTCTACAATGAATTTTATCATTTCGTTTGCGTCGCTCAAATTAAATTTAAGAAAATAAGGAAGATTTGGTTTCAGGAGAGTACAACAGTTTCCCCTCAGCCGTCGCCATATTGCATCGAAACCCCACCAGTAAGAAAAAACTAAGGAGAATTTCGTTACTTATTTATCAAAGTATTAAAAAAGCAAAATTGTAACACTTTAAAAATGAAGCCGTCTGCGCAAAAGGATGGAGCATCCCCAAACATTGACTGAAGCTTAATTAGGATTTGTTCTGGGGGAAAAACATGAAAATTTTTTTAGACAAAATTTATCAATATTATCAACAATCATATTGCTGTTGCGTCAATATCAGAAAACCATTAAATATATAATTTTTATATTCCTTCATATTAGAATTTAGTGGCTTTAGTTTATTAATAAATTACATTCAATCACATTGTTTTGAAGGAAAACAAATTGTTTAATATATGGGTCAACCAAAGATTTGCAGCCCAGAAGTGAAACCAAAAAATGAAATGAGCATGTGCCCTTACGTATAAGTAAAATGTAATTTTATTATATATTTCCCCATAAGGCGAATTATATGTTAGAATCGGCATTTTCCTTCTCCTTCTCCTCCTCCTCCTCCTTCTTCTCCGTTCACTTTTATAGCCGCAGTTCAGTATTGAACTCTGGACTAGCCAAGGTAGATAAGAATGGAGGCTAGTTTTCAGTAAAGTTGTACGCCATCTTTTTTTAGTCAGTGCAGTTAGACAGTGGAAGATTTTTGCTTTCTCCTAGCTTTTTTGAGACGATTCAAAACGTTAAATGATAGAAATAAATTGTTTAAGTGTGGTGCTAACAATTTTAGTAAAAATTTTTTGAATGGACATGTGGAAAACAAGGAAGAAACCCTATAAATGTCATGGATGTTTTGTTTGGTTTTTCTGATAACAATAATGTAGCTATACCTGTACCATGATTGGTAATTAAATGCTTGGAAAGCGTCGAAGCTGTGATTTTAGTGCAAAAGTTCATTATTAAAAAGCCAGACTGAAGATTTATTTTTATGAAAACATGCACACAATCATCATGATGAAGGAAACCCTTTCTTCTTTTTTTGTGGAGAACAACACCAAACAACACCAAATCAAAAACTGCATGCGGAAACGTGATGTCGTATATGTCAAAAGAAGTTTAGAAAACCAATTACGTATAATACTTTAGAAAAAACAAATGTGTTTCCTAGTCATTCAACCTAACAACAACAGATACAGTTTCCTATGAATGAATTCCATCGATCACGTATATACTGTTTTGATATTATATACAATTTTTCATTTTGAAAAATTAACATATTGTCAATTTTCCTTATGAACAACGATTGTAAATCAAAACACATTCTAATAAATAACAGTCTGTAAACTAAATCAAGCCAGGACACAAACTTCTACTTTTCATATGTAGTATTATTTCTTACAAATTTATATTTTCACAACCGAAATCTGTATTTTTCATTTGGAATTTACAATAAAGATCTCTTTATCACATAATAAATAATGTGTGTGAACATGTTTTTTTGAAAAAGACATGTTTATTCTGAATAAATACATGCTTTGTTTTGTAAGAACAGTTTTATAAGAACACAAGCCTCAGATTTAGCCAAAAATAAGAACAACATTAAAAACAACCTGAGACTCAAGTCACTGTTCCAAAAATCAAGAACAGCCTGAGCCTGAATTTTCGTGTAAAATATGAACTGTTCAAGATGTGAATTTTTTCTCGAGCAGTCGTAAATAGTTTCGAAGTTTATTATTTTCATATTCAAGCTGGAAAAGCCTCAAAAGGTCAGATTTTACTGGTTTTTATAAAGAAAGAGTGTATATACTTGAATTTAATTTTATAAATTGTCATTTTGAGCCCTTCTTTTTTTTGAAAATACTCTTCTTTCTTTACACGTAATATTTTGTTAGCAGAGATTGGGTTCTTATTGCCTTTGATAGTTATTTGCTTATATGTCTATCTCAAAGTATTTTCAATATTATATAGTAGTAGTATTGGAATTAGGTTTACTTTTCTTCTTTTGTAGACTTGTGTACAAATTTGATTGTATGTTTAAGTTTTATCCGAATTACAAAAAGCAATTGCTATTTTGAATTACATTGTTTCCTTTGATTTCATGGCATAAAGGAACTTGTGAAGAGTCAGCAAGAATAAAGATTTATTATGACAGAATTGTTTTACACAATGATGTGGTTGCTAATATTCAGTTGCTTAAGGGGAAATGTTAAGCAATTTCAGTCATCGATTTTACCTATGCCCATAGTAACTTCCCAGTCACTTTTTAACTTCGCCGCAAAAATTGTAAGAGAAACTTTATCGTTTTTTACAGCGAACATCTTCATTTCAAAATAAGTTCAAAATAAGTTCTTTTCTAGTATTAGATTCAATTCTACACTGTGGACATTTTTTATCTGAGATTCAGACTCATGAGTTATATCATTGTAATATTTAATGATACATTTTTCTTATGGTTATCAATGCGTACAATAATTGACAAAATTTTCGTAAGTTAGGGGAAATATATAATCGCATTTTTGCGAATCTTGTTTTATTTTAATAGTATGCGTATAGTATAGATATGGGCGTGTGAACATAATTGGGAGCAGGAATAACCAACAAAGTTTTATTAAAAGAGTTAAAAATTCATTTATAAAATACATAAATTTTCATGAGCTATATCAATTTATCAAATGAATTCACAAATGAAATGAAGTTCTGGAAGAAGTGGATTTATTTTAATGTTTTCGAATGTACAGTAGATTTGACAATTAGTAGAATTTTTGTGACAAGGCTAACATTAATTCCATGGTTTGCTTAAAGGACATCAGCATTCTATGTCTTGAGCTAGTACTGTTTAGTAATATACAGAAAAATGTAGTGTTTACCCAACGAAACAAAATATGATCTGCCATAATTGTTCAAGATCCGATTTAATGAATTAAAACTATATAAAGGTCCATGACTTGCTAATGCAAAGCCTGAAAATTGTATTAAGTACCTTTGGAGAGAAAACAATGGGTTTAAAAGAACAATTTTTAGAAAGGCAACAATCAAAAAATCAATTTTTATAAAATTGAAATAAGCAACTCCAAGGAAAAATATGGAAAAAACATGTTAAGAAAATTTGAATAAAAAATATCAAGTTTAGTGAGGGAAAAACTATACATTGGTATTGTATAAGTAGGTTACAAGTTCTCTTCAATATGCCAGGGAAGTGAATAAATACAGAAAGAATTTTTTTAAGTATATTAATAAACTAGCATCCCGGGTAAAAAGTTTTTACCGAACCTAACTTCGAAAAGGATGGGTCAAATTGGCCTTTTCATTTTCAGTGCTTTTGGAATGATCGTGAAAAAGTGTCTCTCGCCTCTACGTGGTTTTACGCGCACATAAGAGGACGATGACCGTAAAATTTAGTTAAATATATCACTCTTTAAAATAAAAGTGGTATGCACAAATGCGAATTAGTATAATAAGATAATTGAAACTTGGCATTCGAGACTTTGTATAACACACATATACATAATGAATCAATATTTCAGCACCACTTCATTTAGTGGTCTTAACCTTTTGAAATAGACATCTTCCAATAGAAGCTGATCAAATTTTATGAAGCGAACTTTTCATTTCAATAGATTTTGTATTGAACAATAACGTTGAATGATTTCATAAAAATGAAGAACTTCCTGCTCCCAAACATTATATCATTTCTATTTTTATAAACTTTATTTAACGTCGATGAATAACAAAATACATAGCTATCTATTAATACAATTTATAGTAGCTAATAAAATTCGACTAAATAAAAACTATACGCTTCAAAGAAATTTGATTCAAATATAGCCAATATGTTGGATATATGTAGCACAAAGATGGCATTTGCAAGGGAATCTTTCGTATAATTTGATTTTATAAGTAAAACATGCAACAGATTCAACAGATTTTGTGATCAAAAGAGTCTTTTTAAGATTGATAGAGTTTTTTCGTTATCTATATATGATTTTTTTTGTGTGTGGAACACTGAACCTCCAACTACTCACGTTTTCGTCCCTGCTTTACTTTTTTCCACTCTGGTTTCAAAATAGGGCCCTTAAGAAATCGAAACGGCAACGAAGACGGCAAAGTGATTTCAACAAAAGCTACCTTTTCGATGTGGAATTTGGTTTGAAAGAGAGTCTGCTACTTGTGGGACCATTGGGTAAATTCTGTAAGATTATTACATCATTACCATATTTGCACGTTCTATGCTCAACGTGAAAAGTTATGTTTAGAAGTTGTGATGACAACGAAGACGGGATTATAGAAATAAGTCCCTTTCCCTTATGTAGATTTTATCGTAACTTGATAATTTTTCCAGTGGTTATAAACTCAGCAATTGAATTGTTTCTCTAACAAAAGCAAGTTCTTCAAACCTTTAATCGCTAGTAATCTAATTGTTTTTGTCTTTTGCTCACGTCGTCGACCACGTTACGCTTATAGTTTTTTAAGCTCCCTAATGTGTCTCCAACATAAACCACAGCAAAAGTTATGGATGGAAAGATAAAATTACACAAAACCACATGAATTTTTCAAATTCTTTTTTATCATTTAAGTCTACGCCTCTTGTCTTCATAAGGAATTAAATAATTTTATCTCGAAGAACTATACATTTAATCTCTACATTGGTTATGATGTGATGACGTTAATAACTAAATACAACAGACAAACATTCTTTGGACCATTATTATTTTGAAAATCGGTATATTCATTTAAAAAAGCAGCTTTAAAGTTTCCATTTCCAACATTATGAAACAGACTATATAAAAATAAGACCGATGTCTTTAGAAGGCTCGCGGTTAGTCTGCCAATCAACTTCGTCTAGTCATAATAGATAAGACAGGAGGCAGGATTGATATTTAAACACAAATTTAGCAGGATGCCTCTGTTTCTTTTGTAATCTGGTTATGTTCATGTTTTCTAAAGAGAAGTCATGAAGATTTCATTCGCAGTTTTACTTTTATTGATGGTTGCAAGATTGACAACGGCAACAAGTAAATCCTATTTGTTTGTTGATTTATTTATTTGTTTATTTATTAATGTGATAAAATACTTATTTCTTTATTTATAAAATCGTTTTACAGTTGGAGTGCTTTCAGTACTTACATTCAGGAAGGTAAATTTCACTATGTCTATTAGTACAGTGTTATCATGTGAAAATACTCTTCATTTTTCAGGTAAATGTCGTGGCAAATGTGATGGTGGAGGCGTACCTGATGGCCTACATGATATGGTGAAAGACAAACTAACTAATGGTGAGGTACATTTTAGGTCTTTTAAAGCAGCATATGGGTAAAAATAATGACATTAGATCTGTTTTAACAAACAGTGCAATAAATAGTTCATATTTCATAATAGATGCTGTTAGAGAAGTAATCGCAAAAATACGCAATTACAGAAAAAGTGATCCGTAGTAAGTACAGCTATCTAGTTCTTTCGCCTCCAGTCAAAAGAAATTGTTTGGTTTTCAATTATCCAAAAAATAATTCAATATATTATCAATGAGAGTAGTTCAATTAATGCTAACTTATTATTTATTACTTTGGAAAATCAGATTTCAGATTAACACGTCTTTTTATTCCATTTTCACTTCCAAGGTGAACCCAGAGTTTATGCATAATTTAAGGTGAAGTGTTATAACTATTTAGAATAGAAATGTAAAACGTGCAAGCGGTTAAATGAGCACTTTAAATTAAAAAGAAATTTCATTATACTGCACTGCTGGGCTATTTTGATTAAGCATTGTTATAACTCTTCCTTGTGTACAGTGCGTCCACGAGAAAGTGGCACCTAACTTTCACGAAGCATATCTTATGTTTTTCGTGCTTGTTTTTTCAGTTTTTATACCAAAAGAGAAATATTTTATTCTCTCTAAATACATAACCCTTTTAATAGAATAATAAATTTTGGGGGAATTATAATCGATGTTACCATGAAACCACGCAATTAAATCAATAATGATCAATTAACGCTTGCTTAAATAGGAGTCAATGATGCGAGTAATATAAAAAGTCATGAAAAATTAAAATCTTGCGATAAAGCTGCATTTATACTTGAAAAACACATATTTATTTTACAAACTTGAAACATAAAAATTCATATCTAAAAATCTTTTACGAAGATTTAAAAAAACGTTTCAAAATGGTTTTTCTTGCGTGTTTATAAAGATTTTGGCATGGCGTTAGGAATACAAAGTTATTAAATCACAATAAAAAACTTAAGGTAAGTTCACGCAATGAAAGAATTTGTGCCTACTGAAAATATTTCGTGGCAAACTTGTCACAACACAACCAACAACGATTGTTTCAACAAAAAAAGAGTTAATGGCTCGTTAAAGGTCTGTTTTGTTGCTCATAACCATATTAAGAACCGTCTCGAAAAGAAAAATACTCATTATTCTTTAAAATAAATTTTTTGTAAATAACAAGTTATATTTTTGGAAAGCTCGTGAATTCTTCTTTCCAACGGTATAAAAATTACATTGTATTGGTGAAACTACAAAAAGTTATTTGTGCTCTTTAAACCAGGTTCCCCCTTTCTCGTGGACACGCTGTACATTGGATTCCCATCGCATTAGGTTAATAAATTCTTTCGTAAATAGAAGCGCTAGGCAATGAAATCCAAAGACAGTGCATGATCATACCGTTCCATTGTGATTGGAAAAGCGTTGTTTTTATGGGTACAAACTATGGGTATAAAGCAAAACTGCCAGTTTACCATCACTTAAAGATTTTCCAATACAACATTCCTAATTTCTAATAACTCCACTTTTGTGTTATTATTTCAGTGATCGATGGAGAGATTGAAAAATTTCCTGTTATGGAAAAATTGATGGATGACCACTAAGGAAACGATTAAATTTCACAAAATTTTTATATTGAATTGTATTTTGTAATCAACTAATACTTAAAATAAGGACCCTGATATTTTTCAGGACTTATAATTATATTTAATTGTAAATTTTAATGATTTTGTGCTAATATTGAGGATCTTTTGATTTTTAAGGTTTTATGTAATACATGAATTTATTATAGTTCTTCCGGAGCAGCTTTGTCACACCGAGCCCTTATATAATCATTACATTAAGGTCACTAGATTTTTCCATCTCTCTCATCCAAAGAAAGTGGTGCACATAAAGCGCATAATGTCGTATGAAGGGAGTCCATATATAAAGTTTATAGCAATATATGTATTTGTAATATATACTAGCCGCCAAGGCGGCGTCGCTCGCCGCCCATGTCCACCTGCTCTGTATCACTGTATCAATAAACGTCAAATTTCCTTATAAACGGCTGGTACAACTTGTGTTCAGCGAGAAGCAGATTCGAAGTCACAACCTCTGGTAAAACCAATCTTTTATCAGTGTAACAATACACTCAAAATGTAGAGAGAGAAAACTTCAACTTTTTATTAGCTTTTGTTTTAAAAAAGTTACGCGCTCTAACATGGGTGCATCAAACGTAAGGGGGAAATGGTTTCTCTTCTTAAAAAGATCACACGGGAGGAGAGAAAAAAAGGCACGTGCTAAATGAATAAAGTGAATAAAAAAAACGTTTGATCTGAAGCGCATTACAATTAAAATAAGAAATTAAATTATTAAAAGAAAAGCAAAAAAATATTTTGTTTCATGATACTCTTTTTTTAACTATCGGTTTTTAAACATTTGATTGCTCGAAAAAAAGTTTACCTGTCTCAGACAGTCAAGGATACGTTAGGATACACTGGCAAACCGAACATGCTGCCACGTTCTGCCACTGCTGCTTTTTGTCCAAAATGTTTAATCAGTTAGTTTCTTTGTATTTAGTTGATGTATTGTTTTCGAAGCCAAGTCAACGTAGAATATAAAACTAACAATAATAATAAAAACCAAACGTTATTCCTATTAGTTCATCAGCCAAAAAAAGTCACGCTCGATTGGGGTTGCAATGTATTTGCTTCAAACTCACGTCGCACACAAAAAAAGAAATAATTTCGCTCACAACTCAATCTACCATTTTGCGTGACTTACAAACAAACAAACAAACAGACGGAGAATCGGCTATTAATATATAGATCTGATTGAATATGTTTTTTATTCACTTCATTCATTTAGCACGTGCATTTTTTTCTCCTCCCGTGTGATCTTTTTAAGAGAAACAATTTTTTAACCTACTTCTGTTAGCACCCATGTTAGAGCGCGTAAAACAGAAGCTAACAATAAGTTGAAAAGTTTTTTCTTTCTGCGTTTTGAGTGTATTGTTAAACTGATATTTAATTGGTTTAAAAAAGGTAAAGAAAAACCACGTGAAGTTCACGTTCGGAATGCATTGTGTAAAGCAAGAATGTCTGCTGACATTTTAAATGCGACCGCGACAATGAACGGCTGAGTTAAGAACATGCAAGATTTGAAACACCAGAAACGTATTTCTCTTGACTTGCAAACGAGCTTTATTAAGCGATAAAGCCAGTAGCAAAGGAAGTCTTATCGCTGGTTTTAAGTGCAATAATTTGCAGCAGGTGGTGACACAACGCAGGCAGAACATGGGCGGCAAGCGACGCCGCCTTGGCGGCTAATTTAGTTTAATGGGCCTTAGTAATTAGTGAGAATTCTTAGAGACTGAGAAATTACTGTAGGCATAGCTAAAAAATTTAAGACATGGATTCTATTAATATTTCAATGGCTGAATGACTTTTTTGTTGAACACATCATCAACTGTATCAACTTGTAAGGTAATTTCGCCATAAAAAATGTGAGGCCTTTTTCTTGCAAAACCTTTCCAGGTTATTTATCGTTTGCACAACAAAATAACCGCAAAACAATGTAGTTCAATAAAACAGTTACTGCGTTAAAGCTATCTTGCAACAAGTATTGTTGTATACATATATACAAAGGAACAAAACAAAGCTGTCAAACGTATTTTAAATGCTACAGAAGCAACTAATTATCAAAAGGAATCAAAAATCAATGAGATGACCCTTCAGTTGTCGTTTGACACCACTACAGGGTCTGTTACAAAAGTATTAGCATTTTGTCCATCCGACACGATAACTGTTTGTTTCAATATTTTTATACTATCATCCTTGATAGAAATCATGTTTTAGAATTTTGTAAAGTCTATTCTAGTATACTTTCGAAAAACGTTTGCTTGATATTGTATCATAGACGTGCTGTTTTTTATGTAGCCCTAAGTATCGATTTGTCTGTCTGACATAAAACAAGTATTTTCGTAACAGACCCATTTTGCAGTATAACATTCTGGATGTTTCTCTGTCTTTTTTTACTGTTTCAATCCACACAACGACAAAACCTATGATACATATAAAGTGCTGTAAATCAACTACTACTTGCAAGTCAGTGGACAGAAACACCAAGCATTCAAGGTATGGAAACTAAGGAACAACAGGTTAATTATCAACCATGCTAGAACAATTCAGGCTCTTTCTTTTGGTAAAATGTTTTCTCGAAAGCAATGATAATATATATCTACATACAATCACCAAATCAACATTGAGTCCTTCAAAACCTTTTGACTTTACGATGTTTTTGGAGTGAAACAAATTAATACTAAACCTGAAGTGCTACTCCAATACCGAACTGTCTAATGGCATTTGAAAAAGAAAACCATTCAAACATACTTTCAATGCTACGGAAGCTAAGTAAATAAAAGAAGTCAGCGACATGACTATTCAATTTGATACCACTACATCATTTGGCTGTGTATTAACGCACCACTTTTTTATTGATGGAAAAAATTTTGGGAGTTATGCAATATTTCGGTATATTTAAATCCACGCAAAGCCTTGCTATATATTCAGTATTTTAAGTCAACTACTAGTTGCAAATCTGTGGAAAGAAAAGCCAACCTTTCATATCAAGTTGCATACCTACCTAATGCTATTTCTATTGTTTTAGTTTATTATCGAAAACAAATGAAGTATGTATCTACATACCATCCCCAAATCAACTAGTCCTTCTAAACTTACTGGTTTCATATTTTTTATGTTTATTGAGAGGCTACTACGATACCATAAAGTTTAATGTCTATGTCCTTAATTACGAAAGGCCTTCCTTAGCCCGAACGCAAAAAATAAAAATTGTGGACCTAAAGATGTAAACATAACCAGATCAACAAAAATAACCAAAAACAGTCGTGTGAGTTTTATCTTGATTGACAGCACAGCATTGCACATTTATTATGTAAATTACACTGCCCGTCTTTTTATTTTACAGACTGTTGTGTTTTGCATTCCTAATAGCCATGATTCAATTTTGTATTAAAGGCTTTTTTCCACTCTATATAATGATTTCTGAATAAGTCTCCAAAATAAACCACAGTAAAAATTTTATCAATAGAAAGTTAAAATCGCACAACACCACATGAATTTTGTGATCACCCCTTCATTATTCAATACTGTGACAGGGTTGATATAGACATCAATTTAATAGAATTTTTCAGTTGATATCGTAATTCTGTGCGTTAATATTTTCTACAAAGATATCATGAAGACTTCAATCACAGTTTTATTCTTATTGATGCTTGTGGCATTGCCAATCGCAAGAGGTAACATACTTTTATAAGAAAATTACATACTACTATGGCTATTAAGTAAACTTTTTCATGTGAAAAAACTCTTTAATTTCCAGGTAAATGCCCTAGAATTAAAATTGAAAAAAGACCATCGATTACGAAAGAGATAGTGACAAACGAAAAAACTAAAGGTAAGATAAATGTCAGGTCTTTTTAAGCAGTATATCGGTTATATTAACGTGAACAGATCTTTATTTACAGATGCTGCTAGAGACGTAATAGCAAAAATACGCAATTACAGAAAAAATGACCTAGAGTAAGTACGTTTATCTAATGCTCTATCGCTTAGTAAATAACGGTTATTTCATTTTCCAATATCCGAAAAATTATTCAACACATTATCAATTAAAATGTAGTTTATTGAATTCTAATTTAATGTTTTTGAATTTGGAAAATCAGATTTCAATCATAATCAAAATCAAATTTATGCCATATTTCTATTCCAAGGCGGACACATATTACACAAAATTTATTTTAAAGCGCTAGAACTATTTTCATTAGAAATGAAAAATGTGCAGGCGGCACAAATATCACTCAGATTGAAAAGAATTGTTATCATACTTCACGGCTGCGATACTTTGAATAACTCTTCCCTTGTTAATACTAGATTCCCATCGCGTTAGTCCAATAAATTCTTTTCATAGTGGAACCTTTAAAAGATAAATAAACATAGGATATGTATGGTCTTATTTTTCGTTTGTTAATGGAAAAGCGATGTTTTCCAGCCAGATTATGGGTAAAAAGAGAAACTGCGAGTTTTCCTTTATTTAAAGATTTTCCAATACAATATTCCTAATTGCTAATGACTGCACTTTTGTGTTATTATTTCAGTGACGAATGCTGAGGTTGAAAAACTGCTCGTTGTGGAAAGACTGGTGGATAAACAATAATAATAATAATGGATTTGAAGAAGTTGAAGAAGTTTTTGTATTTTATTGTAATTTGTAATCATGTAGTACTTACAACAAGGAGCTTTAGAATTTTCAGGACTTAGATATGTAATATTGACTATTATAATATTTTATATCAAGGTTCTAAAAGTGCGACTATTTATTTCCCCCTAAGTTCTGAAAATTTAAAAAGTTAGTGTGTGTACATAGATAGCCATAGGAAAAACAGTTGATGCAATATTTAATAATAAACAAGCAATGTGTACGCTTTGCTATTGACGTATGGCGTCTTACAATAAATTCTATGAGTAAATAAATCTAGCTCTAAATTTTGTTCAAATTTTTTCTCTAGTTTAATTAGAATTAATATCTGTATATAATTACCAAATCAGTAAAGGTTTCTTCAAAACTATTGGCTTTGTTATGCTTTTCGAGTGAAACTAAATGAACAAAGTGCTTCTTCAATGCTAATTTCAAAAACTGAAAAAACTTAAGAAACACAATTCACAAACTTAAATATAAGCACACCTATTTCTCCCCCAAAAGTATGTCAAATGTTTCTAATTGCAAAGGGTCTTCCTAATGCCGAATTGAAAAAATTATTAGATTTCGGTCTTAAACATGTACCCATGCCAACAAAATACCCACACCCAAACCAACAAGTGTAACTGAAAGAAGAAGTTTGCGTTTTTGCTTGATTGATGCCACAGGATGTGCACTGTTTTTAGTTTACAGACTGCTATGTTGTAATGTGTTTTGATTTGCATTCGTAATAGCGGTATGTCAACATATATTTCAATATTTTTTAACAAAAACTTTTGGACTTACAATTTCATCAGTGATATGTAATAAATGAAAAATTACAAATGATTATAATACAATATAGTTTTGTTTAATTATGTTTGGTTTTCCTGGACGTATACTGTACTGTTTATAGAAGACGTCTTGAAACTCGACACAAATTTTTATACACTTTAACCACTTATTGGCAAGGAAGTTCGTTACATCCATAGTATGAATGGAACTTTATTTCCGTTTTTCATACTTTCATTAAAACGGTTGAAAATGTTTTAGGACACCACTGCACCAAAACCACTAATACTTCTTGAATCATCTCAAAAGCTGCCAAATATAAAAAGAATCAATATTGCACTCACTGCAAAGGATTGCGTAGCTACTTCATTGAAGACTAGGCTCTGCTCATATGTAACTTGGCTAGGCCAAAGTAAAATGAAGAACGGTTATAAAACGGCTATAAAAAGAAACGAAGAAGAAGAAGAAACTTAAGAAAAATACCGTATTTCACCTATATTTTGCCCTATGGGGAGATATATAACAAGCACATACTGAAAAATCAAGGATTCCCAATAAAATACTATTTAATTTTTATAGAAATGCAACTCCTGAAAGAAACAAATAATAAAATGGTGTTTTTGCCAGGAAACTTTAATTTAATAAATGTCTGTCAAACCACTTATCCACCTTCCTGTTTTGCTGCGACTTTATACGTTTTTGAATTCGAAGTTTTTCCGCTTCGTGCAGAATAAGTTGAGCAATAACATTTTTAGTTTCGTCATCTGCAATTAGCTTTGCCATGATTTTTTTTATTGTTGTTATTATTATTATTATTATTATTCCGTCCCGATAATCCGAATCGAGTATCCCTTAATTTCCCAGAATTCCCTTCATAAATGCCGACAATTTTAGGTTTGGCACTTTTATTCATATATGCTTTAGCAGCTTCAGTTATTTCTCCGTTAGAAGTAAGATAAGCTTCTTGGTTCGAAAAATAAGTTGGAAGAGCCATTTTGTTTATTAGGTTGAAGAAATGTAAAAAGCCTATCCCAGTAAACACAAGAACGTCTTCAAGACGTCTTTCAAGATACCAAAATGACGTTTTTAATACGTCTGTATTTGGTTGAAATCTGTAACGCCTTTAGACGAATTTCAAAGACGTCTTTGAGATGTCTTCAAAACAAGTGCAAAAGCTGTCTGTAAGTCGTCTTTAAGACGTCTTTCAAAATGCAAAAAAGACGGCTTAAATACAGCTTTAAGACGTCTTGGAAAGAAAATCGTCTAAAAGCGTTACAGTCTTGAACCAAATAAAGAAGTATTAAAGATGTCCATTTGGTATCTTGAAAGACGTCTTGAAGACATTTTTGTGTTTACTGGGATACAGTCGGCTCTCGATATTTCGAACTCTCAGGGGACTGGCAGAAAAGTTCGAGATATGGAGAAAGGGGTGTAGGAAGTTGCTTTTGCTTCGATTCTAATTTTTTTCCAGCATAGTCAATAATTTTTTTTTATTATTAACCCAGGTTGATATTGTGATCTTTGGAGTAGCTACCATACTTTTGGGCTACCTCTTTTTTAGACATATGAATCTAGTTTTTTTGAAAGATTAACTGATTAATTCTACTAAAGGCGAAAAAAAGAAGCACCGACTTACAAACAAATCTGTAGTAGAACAATGTAAATCATTGGAAGACCTGCAGAAAGGGATGTCTAAAAAAGAGTGTCCAAGGGACCGGGGAAAAAGTTCGACATATCGAGTATTCTGGATATCGAGAGTTGACTGTATTATTGAGGCAAGGAAAACAAAACAAACGCGTTTTAACAAAACATCTTGCTATATTGTTTATAATCTTCAAATAAACCAAAGAGTTGTACTAACTTGGGTTTCATATTTGTTTTTATTTGAAGTTAATGTTATTTGACGATAAAGTGTTTTTTATGCAAAAGTAGTTCCTCATACTTTGGAATGTATGTGTTGTTCAAGTACCCTTTACATGGGTTTTGATTAGTTAAAATAACCCTTTACATGTGTTTTGATAGGTTAAAATAACTCTGCATTGGCCTTTGTATCGTACAAACTTAATGTTATTTGACGATAATTTTTTTTTTTTTTTTTCATGCAAAAGTAGTTCCTCATACTTTGGAATGCATATGATGTTTAAAGAAATAAGCTTAGATCTATTTGGTTTTGTATATTAATAGTCATATGTGAGATGTTGCTACGATTTAGAATTTTGTGACATACGGCCCTTATTATATGCATTCAAATTTGGAATCAGCAATTAATATGTTGTCGTAACAAGAACTCTCATATGTCGACGTTTTTAAAAGCTAATTAGACCGATCATTTCATTGGTCAAACTATCTTTTTTGTGCATGTTGTTTTCCCCCTGTGCCAGTGATATGGGAATGCAACCAAGGATGGTTGTGCTTGCTAAGAACATTTGAGATTTGGGAACGAAATAGTTGTTTTTATTTTTATTTTTAAAAATAGTTTGAGATATCAGAAGTTCATAATGTTTCGTTTTGATGGAGAATAACCTTTGCGCGTAACGAAACGATCCCACACGTTTTTTGATGAGGTTTTCGATCTCTACAACATGATTACACTTTCCAATCGTGATTCCATTTCTCGCCACGAGGTACGCACACGGGAAGGAGGGGAATTAACACATCATTAGACACGGTAAAAAGGTTTTTGCCTGGATACTATAGTATGACGTAATCAGCGTTGTGTATCACACTTTTATTTTAGAGAGTGATACTTTTCTTTTAATTTACGATCAAGTCCTTCATATTAACACGTTAAGCCAAACCAAAGCAAAACACTTTTTTCATGATTTACTATATAGCAGCAGAAAATGACATCAGTTTTTTTTTTCGTTTTTTGGGGTCCGCAATGTCTCGAAGTCTCCATTCTTTGATTATAATTTTCATCACCTGTTTTTTTCACCGGATTTGCACACATCCTATTCGAAGTTAAATGCGATAAAAAATTTTAGCCTGGTTACTAGTGTATATATGTTTGTATGATATCTCAAACTTACGTTACTAGTGCAAGTTTTTTATAAGTTGCATAATAAAAAAACGACGCCCACAACAGACATTGTCCATAACAAATACAAACAAAAACAACACCACACCACTTTCATGTTTAAATAAAAAAACTCCATTGTTGCTAAAAAGAAACAACTTAAAAGACATATACGTTGGAAAAACAGTCATGAGAACCTTGCACCCAGAGGGCCATTTAGATAAAAACATACTTCTTTGTATATTGTATATGTAGACGAGGCAAGAATCTCCTTGGGCACTAGGTTGGTTCATTGACAAGCCCTATAAGTGCAATGGGAAAGAATAATTCGGATTTCGTCATTCAATAATGATGTCATAGATTTTTCATGGTATAAAAGTGTTTGATCGCCAACTTTGCATATCATAGGACAATCTTGGATTAACCATTTAAAGCTGTTAACAGTTGAGAAGGTAGGTTTGTGCAATGTGAACTTCACTTTAGTTTGCCTTCATTATTTTGTTCCCACTCTATAAATAAAGTTCAACGAAACTTCACGGTACAAACCTTGTAAAATTTGTTTGGTTTATTGAGTTTCTAAACAACATTTGGCTCGTTGTTTCAAACCCTATTATAGGAGTTTTCACTGAACAGTTTCATGTTGGAAATGTCGGAAATGACTCCGAGACTACTTTTGCTCATATTCTTGTTCGTTGAGCGAACAGTTATATGCTCCATAAACGCCTCTGATTATTTTTTAGTTCAACTTCTATTAAGCCCTCTATACACGATGAAGTTTGCCGTCGCTTTGTTGGCTCTGACAATCATAGCAACTGTAAAGGCTTGCACACGCGCTGAACTCACCGCTGAAACTGTCAAAGACTGTCAACGCCTTTGTAAGGGATTAAAGGATTGTAAAACATTCACATACCATCCACCTTCCCAACGATGCTGGGCAAAAGTAAGTAGATGTAGGAGTTTATGAACTAATCTTCTGCTGGTACTTAAAATGACATCGTGGGGTGACTAAAATTTTCCCCGACCAAATTTTCCCCCGACTTTTCTGCACCCGACCAAATTTTCTCCGATAAGGTAAACAATAACTCAGACGTTATTGTAATGTCTTGATTATTTTCTTCTGGCACTGAAAATAATAAGTCAGGGAAAAGTGACTACTTTCCAAAATTGGTCGGGGAAAAGCGACTAAAATTTCCTTTGATGATTAAAATTTTCCCCGACTAAATTTTTCACCAACTTTTTTTTAGCTGATAGGTATTTGTTTTCCATAGTGTTTCTCGCAAAGACTAGGCGAGGTTTTCTGCTTGCAAAACTTCAATATGCAGAGTTTCTTATGAATCAAATTCTCATTGAATAAAAGAATAATTTAGTGACGTCCCAGTGAGAAAAATCGTCAAAAAGTCGATGCGATGAAGAGCACGATTATTGAAATAGTGTGTATATTTTTAAAGAAATGTGTTCCTTTGCAGAGATGTTTCAACACATTTGTCCACTGGGGTAGGCTGTTATTATAAACAAAACGTCTCAACATCAACAAGTACTAATATAATGAATAGCTTATCTTCCAGCGTCAAAGAGTAATAGGTAAAAACTGTGGGATATGTTTGAGGTGATAAAGTTTATAGTTGTTTTTTGACTTTGACTTTTTCAAACTTTACACATTTCAATAACAAATAATTTGCAATTAAGAAATTTAAGAAAGGATCTGTATTCGTAAAATCCTTCTTAAAAACAAAACAGTGTAATCATCGGTTTATATTTGCATCGTTTCGATTCGTTTCGTTTCACATCGTTTCGTTAGCTTTTTTACAAGTATAAGTGAATTTGGTCGCTCCCATAAATCAGTGATGTGCTTATGTGCTTGATTTCCAAGCGTTGCATTGTTTATATGATGATGTATTATGCAGTTAAGAATCAAGTAATTTGCCAAATTAAAAACGAGATTCGTACGATCACCGTAAAAACATTACTACATGACGTAACCCAGTGACCAAAGTTGCTGAAAAATAACTGCCAAATCTATAGAAATATTCTCACTAGTTCAATGAAAATACTTTTCGCCGCACGGCCTTTTTTTGGCGATTTTGCACAATGGGAACTTATTAACAAAACAATTATACCGTTTTACCTTTAGTATGCTACGGGCTACACTGCTAAACCATCACTTAATGGTGCCGTCTCAGGCTTGGAAACTGGTGGGTTTCTTCAAGATGTCAATTTCCAAGGTGGTGGCATCTGTGTTGTTACCTTCGAGTGATATCAAAAGAGAATTTCTAAACATTCTCGTCTTGTCCTTTATGATTACTATTTTTCTAGAATTTTTTCAACTTGTTGATTGGAACTTTTTGAACGAGTTTTTATACGAATGATGATTGGAAGAAAACACAAAACGTTTAGTTCTGTAAATGTTGTAGTTTTCTTTCTCTCTTATCTACTGTTACTTGATTACCCATACATGTATAATTTGATCCCTAGGACGGTTTTTGAATTCAAAGCCCAGTTTATGATCCACCTTTTCTGGCCTTATGTATGGGTGAAACTTAACTGCAATGCTATTGATAAGACAAAAGTGAACTTCCCCGAGTTAGATTTTGACCATGATTTTGACGGGTCTACAGAAAATATAAAGTCAAGTCACTGTTCCAAAAATCAAGAACAGCCTGAGCCTGAATTTTCTTGTAAAATAAAAACAGTTCAGGATGTGATTTGTTTCTCAAGCAGCCGTAAATAGTTTGGAAGTTTATCATTTTCGCTTGTTATTGCTTCTTTTCTCTCCTACAATAAATCTGTGAAAATGTATTTATGATGGCGCTATGTGCGGAGGCTACTTAAAAACTTTTTATTTTACTGGAAGTTCTAGAAATAAGAACAAAATGTGAAACTGTGTTCATAAAGCCAAGAACAAAATAAGAACAATGCAGGCTGGAAAAGGCTCTCTCTGGTCAGATGTTACTGGTTCTTATAAAAAAGCGTGTTCTTGAATTTTATTTTACAAATTGACCGCTTTGTTATTGGCAAAAGACTTGTGTGTATATATAGTGACCGTCCAGGGGATTTTGATAACAAACGATAAAACGTTATATCAATAACGTTTTATGGTTAAAAAGAACAAAATGAAATAATGATATTTATCGTCCTTCTGCAACATTAATACGATACTCAAGTAACGTTATAACGTTATCACTGAAACGATCACATCGTTTTGGTAACGTTATATTCTTTAATCAGTAACGTTATAACGTTTTATCGTTATGGTTATAACGATATCATTATTTGCCAAATAAATTCGTCTCCTGTTTATTAGAAAACACATTACAGGCCACAGATCAGGAATCGCACTTAAAAACTATGCCGTTTATGTTTCAAAGAATAAGTAATCTAATGAGTTTATTACAGTTACAATTTATTACAATAAATTCGTCTCTTGTTTAAAAACACACGACAGGAAACACCCAGAACATTGTGCTTTAAAACTATGCTGTTTATGTTTCATAAAAAAAATAATCTCCTGAATTTATTGCAGCTAGTAAAAATTAGTTTAGAAAAACAGTGAGAAAATCAATTTGACAAAACTTAATACGAATACGATCAGTCAAACATGCATCGCTTCGTTTTAATGATTCATCAGTTTCACATCAGTTTCTTTTGGCTTGTTTGCACATTAACATGAACTGATTACCTGGTTCTCATACAGTTACAGATAAAAGATAAAATAGTAACTTCGTAAACTACTACAAATAGAAACCGTCCGCTATAATTCTATTTTAAGTTGTTCGACAGGATTGTTATTGCAATCCCTTGGGGAAAACGTTATATTTTCAAGAAGATGTATTTTCACTCAGGGAAAGTTTTCGACTGAAATTTCCTTTGTGAAACTTTTTTTAGACTGCAATAGCATTAATATTTTTGTTAAGATCTTGGAGGGTTGCATACATACTCTTTATGGGAAATTTCTTAAATATTTAAATTTGGCTTCATGCTACCCATGAGAAAAACATTGGGAAGATCTTTTATTTGCATTGCATTGCGTCTACATTTTCAAAAACATTCGAACACATACCGACTGTTCATGTATGTAAACATTCGGTATGAACTCTCTGATGCTTTGGCTGAAATCACGTTTTGGTTTTATATAGTTATCTTCTTTTGTTTGATAGCATTGTAAATAAAAGAATTTTCTAAGATAATAGATCTAACCATGAAATTCAAAACACACCATCACAGTTACCAGGGAAAGAGTTAGAACTGTATAGGGAGGCAATTGCTGAAAAACAACCTATTGTATATTAAATTGACCGGAGTACGAACTCGTTGTTTAGTTCGGAAATGTCTTCCATTTAGTTTATATAAAAGTGTTGAAAACTGAAAAATCTGAAAGAAATTTCTTGGTGCTTACTTTCGCAAGGACTGCTAGAAACTGTTTTCATAACCGTATAACGTTTTATCGTTATGTTGTAACGTTATATCGTTTTATCATTACAGTAACGTTACTTTATTACAACGATATACCGTTATATTGTTATGCGTAACGATATAACGTTATAAAGTAACGTTATTACAAAAAAGAATATCGTTATGTAACTATGTAACGTTTTATCGTTTGTTATCAAAATCCCCTGGACGGTCACTATAGGATGTTCAGTCACGTGACAAAAACCGTGTCCAGCTAGCTCCGCCTGAGAGATGCGTAGCGTGCGAAGTCACATTCTCGGAAAAATTATTTTAAGAGTGCCTAATTTGAAATTTAATTATGGGCCCTTTGACAGCAGTTAAAGCATCAGTTCCTGTTGCTAGCGCTTGTTAGGTACCTATACATTTAGGATTCAAGTGAGCCATGATCGGAAAGTCATGACAACAAAAGTTATTCACGATGTAAATTTGTTTTGATTGCTGAATATGTTGTTTTTGAACTGTTTAGTAATGGCTCACCTCAACTATGGAAGGACAAAAAATCGTCTTTCAAGTTATTTAAGTATTGTTAAATAAAATTTGGCTATTTCTCGCATAATTACAATTTTATGTTTTTGCAAACCCCTGTCTTTGCTGGCAGACCTCTTTCCAGCTTCTGAAAATGCACTGCAGCACACATATTGAAGATGATTAAAGACTGAAAAAGGTTTTGGAAAGTGGTACGTCGAGTTTACTTGATGTTGCTTTATTTTGAAATAGGTGTACACATTTCGTATATCCCTTTTCTTAAAATCATTCTTGAAAATTCCAAAAAAAATCAAAAATTTATAGATGTGGTGTCCAAATATGTAGTCTAAATCTTTCAGTCAGATCACATCTGCTGCAAGGTAAACATGTAAATCTGGTTTGGCATGAACCACTTGAAAATTTCAAAGTTGCGAACATCAGCAGTGCAGCAGGCTTGGTCAGAAAAGAGCAAGCAGTTTTCCAACAGAAAAATTATCTTGTACAAAAAATAAAGTATTATCAAATGAAAGAGTTAACTACTGACAAGCAGGAAAATGACTTGCTTAAGAATTTCCTTGAATTCAAGTTTTTAAACCCAAAACTTTTTGTTGGAAAAGTCATGTGTAAGAACAAAGAAATGGATGAAGTGGATGTCATAGAAACTTTCTTTGCAGTTGACGAAGTCGATAAATATATATTCAAGATGCACCTAATTTTGAATAAAGTATGACAATGAGTTCAACCCACGGCGGGCATTTCGCTTCGCATTTTTGAGCCATTTCTATGTCGGAGAAATATGACACGGGAGATATAGCGAATGAGGTGAATCTCACCAGTCATCATAATTCAAGAACTTGACCTTTTTTAAACTGTTCTGGTCTTTCTTTTATTGGCTGTGAAGCAAATGTCTTATGATTATTTGAAAGTACAAGGTTCAAACTTTCAGTAAGGGCCAGATTTGTCAAGAGGAAGCCCTTGGATTGCCAATTTTTTTCGTGTTTTCTTTTGCTCAAATTGTGAGATTTGGAAATTTAGCCAACTTTTGGCGCACTTAAAATATATGAAGCGACACCTGACAGCTGATATCGATTATATCTTTCGAAATTTGGTTTATTCAGATGCAGTTCTATCGTTTTATTTTCATAACATACCTTTCAAAAACTTTAATTAATCCCATTTTTTCACACCACACATTTCATGAAATTGTAATATCTGTTGGGGACCATTATAAATGGCTGCATTTATGTTGTCAAATGCTTATTAGTTTGAAGTTCAAAAGATAACCTGTGTGTTTGTGAGTAGAGTTTAGAGTGTCTAAGATGATTTTTTTCTGCTGATCTATGAAATCAAGAGGTGTACCTTCCCTCCCATGTTTACAGCCTACTCTCTAATACTTGGCTCATAAACTGACAATGAATTATATGTGCAAGTTAACTTTCTTTTAGAGTTATCATAGTCATAGCTAATAATATAATTAAGTTCATGGAATTTAATTCATATTCAATTTTGAAGCAGCAGAAAGTTGATGTGAGCAATTTATTGGGCTTCCATTTCAAAGAGATAGGTAAATCTATCAAACGAAAAATCACAACTCGCCAAGTAAGAAGTCCTGGGAGAATGTACATAAAGTATTAAATACCTCCTGCTGTTTATCGTGAATGGTATCGAGCAGTTCGAGATCATATGACATCATTTGGATTCACGTTTGAAGAAAAAAAAAACAAAAGGAAAATAGTAACTCACAAAACCCTCAAATTTACGCACTTGGGTACGCTGCAGTTCCACTTCACACAAGTGGCTGGTAATAGTGACTTCTTTGTCAAGAAGATCAATCAGATTACTGGAAGTGTTGTAGTTTCTGATGAAAAGCCAGTGGTTTTTGACTATAACACACAAAATGGTTTGTTATGTGTGCATTTAAATTTTGAGTTAAAAAATCGTTATGGCCATGTCTGTTTATAAAACAATTATTATTTGATTTATTTTTATTTACGTTCATTACGTTGAAGTTATAAGTGAAATGCCTTTGAAGGGATCTAAAGCAAGTCAATTGAAAAGAAAATTCATTGGACAGTATGCAAAAAATAAAAAAGTTATAAGTAACATCCAAAAAGTGTTTAATGAGCAAGAAGAAGAGATAGCAAAAAGTGAGTTAGAGGTAGCAAAAGTAGCAAAAAGCCTAAAAGATGAGATAGCAAAGAGTGATAAAATAATCGATAAAATGGATCATCGTTTGCAAAGAAAGAAAGAAAAAATAGGAAGACTTGAAAAGGAAGACTCTGCTCTTACAATGAAAAAGTCCAAACACAACCGTCGTATTAGAGCACCATCAAATGAAAACTTGAATTTAAAGGCCAAATGTCGTCGTCGGAAAGAGACTTTCCAGGAGTGCAGTATTATCCATGGAGGGACTGATGAGAACATTCATCCCACAGTTTATGGCATGTTAAATACGTTAACAGCGAAATGTAAGGCTGATTACCTGTCATCAATGATTTTAGCCTCAAAGAGCTCAGTAAGAAGAGCAATTGAAGATCAGTGTAGCAAGAAATATAGGAGTAAATATTACAACTCTGCTGAAAATGTTTGCGCTCATTAAATGTCTATTACAGTCACCATGTTATGGGAAAGAGAAAGTACATCAATGTGAGGAAAGCAAATAACGCGCCTGGAATACCCAACTTTGTTTCTTATAAAATGCTTGCAGACAAAATCAGAGAAATTCAAATTGGAACATTAAGAGATATTCACCCAGATTTGACAAAAGACTTAAGTGATGATGAAATTGGTGTTGGGAAGTTTAGAGATTTGGTACAGTATGCACCCAGGCTGGCAGAATTTTATTTAAGAGTTAATGAAACAAGACAGGATAAATTAAACTTCAACAATAATTTTCCTAAAAAGAATGCATCATCAAAGTTGTTCCTAATGGCCATTGGTGGTGATGAAGCTCCAGTTGCTGGAACTACATTCTTGCTATCATTTCTAAATGTTGGTAAACGTATTGCCAGCAGCTTTGAAAACTTTCTTATTTTTGGAGGTAATGTAAAAGAAAACGGAGAAGTTGTTCGTCGCTTTGTCTTAAAACTGATGAGTGAATTGAGGTATCTTGAAACAGAAGTTTTTGAGATCACGACTAATGGAAGTGTTTTTACAGTGGAGTTTAAAGTTGCCAGCTTACCAAATGACATGAAAATGCTTGCATTTCTGGCTGGTGAACTCACTAATGCAGCGTATTATTTCACAACTTTTGGCAATGTCAATTCAGGTGACAGTAATAACTTCAAGAAAAAGTTTAATGTAGATTGGAAACCATTTCATTATGCAGACCGCGTGCAAGATGCAATCAAGGTGGCAAAAAAGAAAGCAGACCTGTCTTAGAAAAATATCAGCCAAACATCGTACCGTAACCGCATAACAACTTACATATCTAGGGAGCTAAAAAGCAGGCAGGAGGAAGTACCGCTGGTGAAGTCCTATATCGATTTGGCGAAATGTGAACCTTTGCATTTAAAGAACAACACAGTGAAAGAGATATTCATGAAATTGCTCAAAGTTGTATTGTCAAACAGTGAAACACAATCAGTGAAGAATTTCAGAGAATTACCCGAAAATAATTTGTTTCATTTTTTTATTGACTATGTTCGCACCAATATGAATTGTAATTTCTTGGGAAAGAAGTTGATAATGTGGTTCAATGAAAATAAAGAAGGCAAAGGGAAGAAGGCATTTTCGTTTCGATTTCGAGGCAAAGAAAGCTTCAACTTCTTAAAATATTTTCCATCGTTAATCCTTGTTTTAAAGAAGAAACTTAAAGATAGTAATTCCATCCATCGCATTTTGTGTGTTTTCTACCAGTCACTTCATTTGAGAAAGTTAGTGTCATATTCTGTTCGTATCGAAGAAATCAGTTTGGAAGATGTAGATGAAATGAAGCAAGTGGCAAGGAAATTGTTTGTATCATGTGCTAAGTATGACCTGAATGTTCCTCCAAGTTTATGGATTTTCTCAAATGTTGCTCCAGTTCATTGTGAGCAGTTGTTGGCGTCTGTTGGATATGGACTTGGAATAAACACAATGGAAGGTCGGGAACAAAAGCATCAGATGATTCACAAGTATTCGGCTAATAGTACATACCAGGATCGATGGGGTGCTATATTCCGGCATGAATATATTCAATTAGTTTATCTGAGGGAAAATGGTTTTGATGTTTCAAAATACCGCAAACGTAATACTACGTATTTACCCAAGATCGAGGAAGGGTACTGCAGTTGTTCAATGGAGAAAATCAGTGGAAACTGTGAATTATGTGATGATTTAGTTATGCAGGGTATAGTTTCAGAAATAGAACTCTTGGTTTAATTATTGAGATTTGCTTTAGTTAGTTCATTTGGCAAAATTGAAAATACTTTCGACTATTTAGTTAAAGTTATAGGAATATATGTTTTGAGTTTTTGAGCAATTATATTATACTAACTTTTAAGACTGCCCTCCACAAAGGAAATGGTTTGAACGCACTGCTGTCCTTTGAATTTTCGTGTAGGCTTAGGTAGTAATCTTTATGTTTAGATGGACTTTTACCTAGCAAATGAATTCGTGTGAAGCCAAATGGTGAAAAACATACCTTACTCGCACTAACTGATGCCCGGCTTTAATTTCATGGATTTGAAATCAATTTATTTCATGCGTATTAATTTTTCGTGTGTATTTATTTTTGCGTATATACATTATTGTTTCTTAAGTTTAAAAGATTGCAACAAGAGAAGTCACTTTTTTTGGGGGAAAAGTTTTGTGTGTATTAATTTTCGCACACACCTTTGTTAGCGTAAATTCTATACTACATTCCATGCAGGGGCGGATCTAGGATTTTTTAAGGGTTAGGCAAATTTTTTTTGTTAAACACACATACGGGCGCAATCGATGAAATTTACGCCAATTTACGCCCAATCTAATACATACTTTTCGAAGTGTAAAAATTATTAACTCGAATTGATTCGTCCTAACGTAAAGGGGTGTTATAATGCAAGCCTGTATTGTTGCACTAATGGAATAAGGGAAATAAACAAAAGAAAACTAATTGAGTATGAATGGAATGTATTGAACTACGTTATGTAGGCCAAAATAATATTTTCTGCCAGGTTGGAGGTTAAGTAAATAACCAATAAATTACTTCATCTGTTATCTTCTTCATTTTCTTGATTGCTTGTACATGAACAGGAAGCATCCACCAAACGAAAACATACTTGTAATGAATCAAATAAATAAATTTTCAATCACCTATCATGATAGATTGGAGCACTCAGATAAATACATGATATATACTTTATGATATTTTACTTCATATACATGATATTTTATCCATGTACTTTGCAAGATGGTCAGATAGAAAGAAAAGAAAAGAAATTATGTTAAGAAATAGAGTAAAATGACCAAAATCAAAGTTAGAAACAAGCTCCTTGATCATATCCAGCAGCAAAATAAAAACAAATTTCTGCACTATACGTTCATGAAATCAAATAGTATACCCTACCCTAAAAATGATCCATGGTTAAATAATTAATGTCAACCACATTATAGTAAAAGATGGTGTTTACAGAAATCCCTGAGACAAGTCCAAGAACCTATATATATAAAACTACACAACAACAGATAAATTATGTACTGCTTCCTCTCTAATAAGAGCTACAACATTTTTTCCAGAATTTAATGTAGCATAGGAAACAAAGAAGTCAAACTAAAACATTATGTAATTACCTTTTTCAAAAGAAGACATAACGTAGGTGGTTTTTATAAAATGAAAGAATAACTCCAAAGATGTTAAAGTGTTTCTGCATCCAAAATGATATTTCGAGGGATGATAGAATGCACAAAGTTGTTTCAGAAGTCTTATAGTTTTTGGAAATTCTGTTTCCTTGGGCAGATATTTTGATTTAAAAATCATGAAATGATACAATAGATAATTATGTAATAAGATTTTTATTCTTTCTTTATGTGTATAAACTCTCAATATATTATAACTTCATTTTCTTATCACTCACTCAGAGTGAAAGCCCTTTCTCTCTATAGTAAATTAGAAAGATATAGTATTAATGATAACTTGCGATGAGAAAGTTAACCTATATACTATCTTATTATATAGTGGCGGATCTAGAGGTATGTCGAAATTTGTGTAGGAGAGTGTTAGCAATCTAACCATAAAGGAAAAGCGCCCAAATAATCCCATCGGAAATATAAATTGAATTCACAAATTATGTTAATGCTCTCATACACAAATTTCGACATACCTCTAGATCCACCACTGTTACATATCATAAAATATATGCATTGCATAAAGTGAATGTAAGATTTTAAAAATTAAATACATATCTCAGAAACTGGGAGTAAGTAATACTAACAAGAGGCTTTTTGATCTCTATCATATTGGTTCATATCATTTTGGAAACAGGATCCTTTTAAAGTTCTTTAATTCAAAACCAGACAGTCATCTCGAACCAAGAAAAATTATATACTGAACTGTACAAATAAGTTACCAGGTTGAGATACTGGTGCTAAAAAAACCATGCAGCTGCCTACGCAAAACAACTCAGAAAAATAACAATGACTTTGTGTATTATAAACTCAGTCATTCAAACGTAACTCCATAACATTTTTACAGATGTATTTTTGGTTAACAGAAACAGATACCAAAAATATTTATATACATCATTAATCAATAAAGAAAAGGCTTCGGTTCAGTTGACACAAACAAACTTATTATACATAGCTGAGCTAATAATTAACTGTCGTCATACTTATGGTCAACGAATTATGGTGCTAATGATCCATGCTAATCATTTATATTACATAAAATAAAACACTTGCTTTAAAGCAGCCACAATCTTTTCATTTCGCATAAGCAAAAGAGGAGACATGACTCGAAAAAAATGCTTTTCCTAGATTTTGAAGTCTGTTTTCAACAGATGTATTAAGTGAATTCAAAATTTCCTAATTAATACTTCATTATTGCTATCAAAAGCTGCAACGATGTTTTCTAGCAAATCCATGTTGAACTGGGTCTAATTCGAAGGTCTCCCACGTCGTTTTGTGCAGATTTGGTGACCATTCATTCAATAAAAGTGTGTAAACCCATGGTTGTACCTTAGGCAAATTTTCTTTTGGTTCATTCAATAAAGTGTTAACCCATGGTTGTACCTTAGGCGAATTTTCTTCCAGTTCATTCATTAAAGTGTGTAAACCCGGGGCTCCTTAGGCAAATTTTCTTCGCCTAGGTGAGCGTTAGGCACTAGTCTGTGTTGTCAATGTAACTATGAGAAGTCGTTTTCCGGGCAGAATCAATACCTATAAACTCAAGCTGTAAAAAACATTAATTTGTAACATCATGGCGCGCGCCGCGCCTCGCCGGAGAATAATCCTATTTGCGAAAAAGAAAGGATATCGGATTGATGCGGGAATCTCTTGATATTTTCGATTATTTTCTGATTATTGTAATACAATACCTTTTTCAATTTGTGAAAAACATTATTTAACTGATTTTGGGTTAGGCATTTGCCTAAGTTGCCTAACCCTGGATCCGCCCCTGCCATGTGCGAATCGGTTTTTTGCACAAATGCACGAAAATTAGTATGCGTGAAAATTTGTACGAATAAGGTAGGGAATGGCTTTAACTATAATTAAAACTCTTCTCCATATTTTTACATACGTTTCCGTCCTTTTTCATACGTGCAATTTAATTTGTTTTTGTTCCATTTTTATTCTGTGTGCAATTAGTCGCATTTATTTATTGATAATTTTGTTGTTGATAATTTTGTCTTCATTCATAAAGCATATGCATCTGCGATACGTGCATGGTTTCCTATTTTTTTTTTTTTTTTTTTTATCAAAATGTTCTGCAGTAAAAAATGTGGAGCACATGAAAAATTTCAGTGAGATTACTAAACTTTTCTGATAAAAGAGTTAAAATATATTGAAAAAAGAAATGTATATTCATAGATTCGTTAAAAGTCAATATTATATATATTATATGGTCATTACTATACGTTTATATTTAGATATTATTTAGATATTATTTAGTTACTACATATATACTTCATTATTTATGAGAAAAAGTATATTTTATGCAGGAGGCCATATTTGATTGCAGTTTACATTTAAACAGTTCCTAATAAAAACTCGTTTGCAATTTTTTTGTTCCTCCCCACTTCTTGGCTTACTTATATTTCATAAGATCAGTGGACTAAGCTTAGTTATGTCATGTGATTTACGCTGTCGCGACTGCACATCACGTGACAACTTTCAAACTAAAATATTGCACATTAAGGTAAATAGGTTGAATCAAGTAACAGTGATTGTATTATGTGTGAAGCAATAAATAGCCAAATATGTTACTATCAATGAGTAAAAATGCAACTGATTGCAACATTGATGAAAACAACATCTCAACATTGAGTTGATGTATGCTAGATGACAGCTACTAGCTGGGAAGCCATAAGTTACTAGCCACATGCACTTCTACGACACTTTCTTGATCTCGATCTAATTGCTACTATTCAGAAAATAACCACTTAAAGACTTTCAAATCTTTATTTAACGAATTCCAAGTCAATAATATGTTAAAAAGCATTCAGAAGAAGTAAATTTGATAAGCTGAGCGCATCGTTAAATCTGTCAGCCAAAGCGATGCTTCCGCAACGTCCGTTCATTTTTAATGTCTCATTTTGCAGCCCAGATTTGCCCGCCGTGACCAAATTTGTGTTTTTCCCATTTAGATTTTGAGAAGGGGGATATATACCGTGAATGATTATTTTGGTTTCCATTTTTCTGGACAAATACTTTTGTTCCTTTAGTGTCAGTACTGCAAATTCTTACAAATTGTGCCTACCTGAAGAGGATTTTTTGGGGGCTGGATTAATTTTTGTGACTTTTGCGAATTTTGGCCAAATTCGCAAAATTAAATCCACGCAAAACTTCAACACATTGAACGATTCGCAAAAAAAATCCACGCAAAATTTTATTTTGCTCATTTTTTGGCTCTGTGTACCTTTCGTATATTAACTGTTTCCTTGTACTTGTCAAGCACCCTTGATTCTGCAATGTGGCAGGCATGGAAATTTTCGCTGCTATATTTTAAAATACACGCATTGCACTTTGTTCACATTTGCAAAAATAAATCCAAACATTTTCCTTGAGAAGCTCTGTCTTGCAAAAATAAACCCACGCGAAACGTCAGGACATTAACGATTCACAAAAAAAAATCCATGCAAAATTCGCTCTCAAACCGTGGCTCTCAAAAATTAGTCCACACAAAAATAAATCCCTTTAAAGGTAATATATATAGCAATTGCTGTGTGTTATTTTATGAAAAGGTTTTTTCTGCTTTTTTCTGTCTTTTTTTTAATTTTTTTTTTAGCTATTTCCCTCTAAAACATCACTAGAAGAACCAGTCAAAAAGTTTCAACTCGCATCTTCCATCCCTGTAGAATTTGATATTAGTCAGTGACAGAAGAAGCTGAATATTTCTTTATTATTATACTATTTTTATTTTTCCAATTTCCATCTGTTAGACATTTTTGTTTTTGCTATCAGTGGTCACCGACGTATAGTTGTAATGATATTATTGTCCTTGTAGTTTCGCATTATTTGACAAAAAGATAATTCTAACTGTTCATTATTTTGTTCTTGATAACCAACAAGTTATGGACAATTAACACTTTTGGTGTTAGAACCCAGGTTTCATCATGTGTCTCGGTATTGGGGCCTTTGCCTTGAATGTATTTCATGTGGGTAGGGCTATTAGACATCTGTTTTGCAATCTTTAACAGTGACATAGAACTTTATCACACAAATATCACTTCAGTGGTACTATGGCCTGAGTCTAGTTGTAAAGCGACAATCAAACTGATGGAGATATGGATCGAAGCCTTGGTCTTGGTGGCAGGGACAGGTCATAAACAGGTCATATGAAAGTCCATGGGGTGTGGCATGTATGGTACTAGTTAGCATTGTATAAAATTAAAAGAGAGATAACAAAATAACAAGATAGCAAATTAACACTCAGAATTGTGTCCAGGTTACGGGGTCTTGCTCTACAAGGTATATAATTCTATTGGGCGTGGCTCATCAATGTCTATTTAACAATTTTAGTGGATTAACTTCGTTCAAATAAGATTCTTTTTCAAACAAGCCTCTCCTGATGTGCATTTTCCATTCTAGGTCAGGGTTACGGGGTCCAAGTTCTAGGGTCTTGGTATATAAGGTACATATTTCTAATGGGCGTAGCTTGGTAATGTCTATTTAACAATTATTATTGGACTTATACCTTTCAACCTTTCTTATCCAGCATCTTCTTTGTAGTACTTTGTAATTTTTTAGGTTTTGGTCTGGGTCCCGGTCCCGGTCCTAGGTCCCAATCATTAAAATCGTTGAGGCAAAATGGGCGTGGCATTATATAACATGGATTTAGTAAATACTGAAATACACTTTAAAAATCTTATATTAAATAATTCAGCACCAAAACTATTGTGTTATTGCACATTTTATGTGACATGACCCCCGTCTTTGTGCCAAAAATCGCAGCTATTTCCATTCAAATTTAAGTCCAAAATTACCCTAAATTAGGCATGCAAAAATTGAAATATCTCCAGTTCTAGGAAGGCTAGAAACTTGGTTGACCCCTTGTTGGAAAGCTGAAAGTCTGTAGAATACGATGAAAATGATTTTAAGAAGCAATCCACACAAATAAAAAATGACCTGAAAGGCCTACTATATATATAATATCATTGATGGTGATATTATATAAATAATGTGAACTTCATACTGACAGTGTTGCTAAAGGGAATACATCGGGACAGAAGAATAGAAACTGACTATTTGTTGATAAAGAGTACTTTAGCAATGAAAATTTTAGATTTACAAGCATTTAGATTTACAATTAAACATGCACCTTGTTGACTTAACTATAAAACTAGAAAAGAATAATACAGTAACATAAGCAATATGGAGTATAGCATATTTCAGACTGGACTTGCTGGCAGCCCAATTTGGCTTGTCTAAAGGCAATAAATTTTGAAGTTACTACTGAATTTAGAAGAACAACAAAACAAATTATCATAGAATAACATTTTCACCACCACAGAATGTCGTTGGTCCAGTGGCCCACTTTACCACCCAGGCCCATGTCATTTTATCCTGTCCCATTATTTTACCCTGCCTTATCCAACTGAAAAATACAACGAAAATTTGTGTATAACACAATATAAGACAATGATGATCGATGGCCATGTATATGCTTGCTATGAATACTCATGGTCATTTGTCGACAAGGAGTTTAGCTGCAATATAAGTCCAACAATAACAGCAGAGGAGTAGTATCACAAAAAGCATAATTATATCGTAATTGGCTTGAAGGAGACCAACAAACAACTGAATGCTGAACTGGAAGTCATCAAAAGTGAACTTGAAATCTCCAAAAACACATCAACTCTTCTCTCTTCCCGCATCGTGGAAATGGAGAAACGTATATCGCAGCAGGAACAATATTCCAGGAGAGAATGCTTGGAGTTTAACAACATTTCTACTTCTGTTACTGACGATGACCTTGAAGATAAAGTGTTCAAATCCTCGATAAAATTGACGTCAACGTAGAGAAAAGGAACATCGAAGCTTGCCATCGCATTGGTAAGAAAGGAACGACCATTGTCAAATTTTCTAAGAGGAAAGACGTGTTAATAATATTTTCAAAGAAAAAACATCTAAATGAAGTTGATCCGAACTCCTTGTAAATTCCCTCTGATGCAAGGATTTACATTAACGAAAGTCTGTGTCCAGCTTACCGTGATTTATGGTTCTTTCGTCGAGATTAATGGAAGGAAAAGAAAATTACTTCCTTTTGGACCAACAATGGCATCGTAAAATTGAAGATCCAAGCCCTCGAAACTCTCGTACCATCCAACATATTGATGATTTAAAAGTTCTTTTTCCTGATCGTGTGTTTGAGAAAAAGTCAAGATAATTTGTTACGAAGGTTTTTTTTTTTTTTACCTTTATCGGCTTTGTTTATGTGAATAATGTAAGTATCGAATTCACTCTCTGTTCTGTAATTAATCTATTCTAAAGAACTTAATTGTTCTTTCAATGTCAGATAGCAATTTGTGTTCTGTATGTCAAAAAATGGTGAGAAAATCAATTAAGTCTAGATTTTTTTGTAACATTTGTCAGTGTTTGATAAACTGAGTAAGGATTGGCATTGTGTGACTTGTGATTCTATGTTATTTCCTTTCACAGAGGTCATCAGTGTTCCAGGTGTTCCTTCAAAAGAACTTCAAGGTTGTTTAAATGGTTTTCCTAACATAAACTGTAAGTATTATGATACGGATGAGTTTGTTATGTTATCGAAATCTTTTAATTCTGATCTTTCTTTTTTCCACGTTAACATTGCTAAATAAGTTTGCATTTTGATTCTTTGAAACACAGTCCTGCTTCACTTTAAACCTCGTTTTCCATCATTGGTATAACTGAAACCAAGTTCTCTCAATATCATGGCTTTTCCGAAATTATTCCTGTATTTTCTGTCGAACATACACCGACCGAGTCTATAGCTGGTGGTGCACTCTTATATATTTCAAACACCCTTAGCTCCAAAGTTCGAAGCGATCTTACTTCTATCTTATATAAAACTCGTGAGCTTGAATCCATTTTCGTGGAAATTTCTTGCAAGTCTCCTAGGAATGTCATAGTGGGTTGTGTATATCGTCATCCTTGTATGTCTATATCGGAATTTAATGATGTTTATCTCTCTTCTCTTCTGAGTAAGCTGGGACCTGAGAACAAGGGGCTTGTATTAATGGGTGATTTCAATATTAACCTTATGAAGTCTGGCATTTCCAATATTGAAAGTGAGTTTTTAGATCTCATGGGATCTTTTTCTTGTGTTCCACTCATAGACTTACCGACTAGGGTTACTGAGAATTCCAGTTCTCTTATTGACAACATCTTTATTAGTACAGATCTCTCAACTAGTAATGATAGTTTATCTGGGAATCTGTCTATTGCAATTTCTGATCATATGCCACAATTTGTGCTGCTTACGTGTTCTAAGGTAAATAAGAAGATTAACAGCAGCATCCCTCGTGAAGTTTGTGACTGGTCTAAATTTAATGAAGATAATATTATAGCAGATTACCACTCCTATGATTGGGATAATATAGTTACCTATAAAGAACTTAACGTTGATAAACCATTTAACATATTTTTTAGCAGATTGACTACTTTAATCGATAAGCATCTCCCAATGAAACCCTTAAAGAGCAAGAAAACTTGTCATCTGAATAAACCTTGGCTTAACTGAAGGCATTAAAATTTCAATTCATAAGCGTAATAGATTATACAAGGCGTTTCTTAATTGCAAATACCCTTTATCGAAATCGGTCAAATTTAATGAATATAGACGCTATCGTAACCTTATTGTAAGCTTCATTTGCATTAGTAAGAAAAATCACTACACAAATTATTTTTCAACGTGTAAGAAGGATATGCATAAAACTTGGAAGGGAATCAATGATCTGATCAAAACCAAAACTCGTAGTCATGATTTCGATATCTCTTTAAATGTAAATGGTTCATTATCATCTGACTGTAACGTTGTAGTTGAAACATTTAACGCCTATTTCTCTCAGATCCCTTCAGTAGTTAGAGATAAAATACCATTTACAGCTAAAAACTTTAGAGATTATCTGAAAAACCCAAACCCAATCTCAATCTTTTTATCACCAACTTGTCCTGATGAAGTCCTTGACCACATAAACAGCTTAAATAGCAACAAGGCCTCTGGCCCAAATAGTATTCCCTATAAAATTTTAAATTTGTTAAAATTTGAAATTTCCAAGCATTTATCAGATTTAATCAATCTTTCTTTGATAAGTGGTAGTTTTCCCTCTGCCTTTAAAACAGCAAAGGTCACACCTCTCTTCAAAAAAGGGTCTCCTCAAGAGGCTAATAACTATCGACCCATTTCTTTGCTTTCCAATGTTGACAAGATTTTTTAAAAAATCATGTATAAACGCCTTATCAACTTTCTTAATTCTCATAATATTTTATATCCACTTCAATTTGGATTTAGAACGAATCATTCTACTGAGACTTCTCTCATGAACATTGTTGAGCGTATTCTCAAATCTTTAGATAGAGGAGAAATTGCATGTGGCATATTTTTAGACTTACAAAAAGCTTTTGATACAGTTGATCACAAGATATTACTTGCTAAACTTAGATATTATGGAATACGTGGAAAAGACTTGGACTAATTTAGATTTTTTTGTGTAATAGGAGCCAGTATGTTTCGATTGGTCCTTGTAAATCTCGCTATTCGAAAATTGTATATGGTGTTCCTCAAGTTTCAGTTCTTGGACCGTTGCTTTTTTTTATTTATATAAATGACATGCATA
The DNA here is from genome assembly GCA_027922465.2 of Turritopsis dohrnii. Classification (NCBI taxonomy): domain Eukaryota; kingdom Metazoa; phylum Cnidaria; class Hydrozoa; order Anthoathecata; family Oceaniidae; genus Turritopsis; species Turritopsis dohrnii. The sequence goes on from BQMF02000529.1 coordinate 254,290, forward strand.
GGGCAGTTAGGTTCTCTTCTATTTTCTATTTTGCTGATGATACGAATATTTTAAATTTCAGTCGTGATACCAAGCAATTGGCAAAACACATCAACACTGATTTGAAACTACTATCTCATTGGCTGAATGCCAATATGATTTCTCTTAACGCTTCGAACACTGAAGACATAGTATTTAAACATCAAAATCGTAAAGTTGACTTTAATATTCGTATTAAGCTAAATGGGAAAAGACTATCACGCAGTTCCTTAATCAAGTATCTTGGAATTTACATAGATGAGAATCTTAATGGTCTAGGCATGTCAATGAACTTTCGATCAAACTTCGAAGAGCAAATGGCGCTCAGTCTAAGATTCGCCACTTTATGACGCAGTCCCTTTTGGTTTCAGTATACCATGCCATTTTCAATCCTCATATTAGCTATGCCGGCCAGATTTGGGTACAGCGTCAAACTTACATTACTAGGCGTATATTTTTACTTTTTAAAAAGAAGAAGAAGAACACAAAAGACACTAAGTTTCCTTTCTGTCCACAAACCACAGCATAAAGAACAAATCCAGGATTACAATCGCAGCTTAGCGACCATCTTTCTTGAAGACCCATTCCACGTTCTGTATAATAGCCACATATGGATTTCACGATTGTATACTTTTGCGCCTTGGTTCTTCTCTTGGTTCTAGTCGGAATCCGATCTCTTTTCTTCCTGCATTATCTGCTGTCCATAGAGAAGAATTTGCTAACTTTGACTGTTATTGTATTAGAAAAGTTGAGAACCACCGAGGATGATATTGATTCTTTCTGGGGGAATGTCTGCGCAAAAGCGAAATCGTTGGATGTTGATGATCCAAAGCTTCTTACGAAAGGTGAGGTTAGAGGAGTTCCATAAATATGGACCTGCGCAGCCAATTCATCCCAATCAGCCAAAAGCTTGTTATCGCAAGTATTACTACGTACATTACTAGCACTAGACCAAGTAATAAATTGTATCAAAGATAAGTTTAATAAAAAAGATTACCAAAAAAATACGACGCTACAAGAGGTTCTTCTCAAAACAGCAAGAAAAGAAACGTTCGATAAAGAAGTGGAAAAATTTCACAGATATTTATTCAACAAAAAGATAATAATTTAAAATGAGAACAATTATTTTAAGAATTGATACAAAACTTTTTTTGATATACAAAATGGCTTCTGATAGAGGTACCATTATCCTTTTTGTTTCTGACGAGTTTTACTGCCAACACTTCCTTCAATCCCTGAGTTTTTTTTCGCGCTCTCACAATTTATTAGAAAACCCTGGGTGGTGATGGTTGATGAGTTCTGTTCAATTCAATCAATCAATTTTGAAAAGTCATATTTTGTTCATTTCAAAAAATTTTATTTCACATATAATTTAGCGTTGGTCTATTGCTTAATTCAGCCCACTAGAACAATATAATCATTGTGGAGGAGTGTACACACCATTTCAATGATAATGCACTTGGTCGCAGTGGTTTTTGTAACATTTTGGTCATGTTGATGACAGCCTCTCTAATGAATTTTACTAGAACAATACAATTATGCGGCAATCTGAGAATTTTGTTTTGATCAAACCCTGAGTTATTGCTGACTTTGCTCAGATCCAAGGCCGCTTTGTCCAAATTGATCCGTTTCTATCATGATTACTGCATGTTAATTTCTTTATTATTTTAAATCATCTAATTTAACTTTAGTATGAACTCGACTCTAGTAATAGTTTTTTAAACGCATTTTTCACAGATAGGTGGCTACTAATATCGAAAAAACTCTTTGTTTTCTTTTGTTTTAGTATTTGACTCGACGTTGATGCTAAAGTCTTGGATATTTGCAATCGATTTTAGCATTTGTGCCGTTATGTGGTGGCCCGATATTTGGGTGGTTTGGAGAATTGTTTGGCGGAAAGTACGACCTGATCTTGGCGTTTTACTCCTGTTTTCTAACTTGTGGGTTATTGGCTATCTGTGCATCCGCTTTTTTCACGCTTTCACTCTCTAAACTTTCGGGTCGTTTTTGCGGTCACTTATTCATAAAAGTATGTCAGACCACGGTTAATGTTTTTCTACGATTAGTATAAGGAAAAGATACCTTTACATTGCGTTTGTTTTGATCGTTTCGTATTCGTTTTTATTATATACCTATAAGCTTTTTTTATCTACAATAAATTTGAATGTTCCGTATGATCGTGCAATAACTGATGCGATGTTACACGGTCGTTGTTGATATTCAACGGCGCAATACAATGTCTTCGCATTTTGGATTTTCGAATGCACTCTTTCAAACTTCTGAGCGTTGAATAAGTTAACTGATTGAAAAAAAGAAGCAAAAATGTGTTATTGTAACTCTTTTTTGGTATATAATAAAACATATATTGCATGCGTCGTTGAATATCAAACACCTCGAGTTAATAAATCGCGATATTCAATAAAAAGCCATGCAATATCTGTTTATTAATGTTTATTTTGATCAAGAAACGATAGACAACAACGAAAGTATTGCACGAAGATTTATTAATGTTTTTAGGGTAAGTTTGCTTTCGAAGTTTTTTGTTTTTTTAATTTGTTTTTCTTATAGTATGGTTTCTGCATTACTACTTTTCCTTTAGAGAAGACAGATGAAAACCATATATAAACGATCGAAGAAATGAATACCATGGTTTTGAATCATGACGTTCTGGGTTCGTGCAGGTATAAAATTGTTCATTCAACTTACGCGTTTGGCTTTTATTTACGTTGGGGTATGGATTCGAGTTAAAGCGATTTTAATCTCTCTGTTGTTTTCCTGTTTTCTACTGTTTTGTTACTGTATATATATCGTATCGTGAAAGATGTATTATAAATATTTGGATGTGTTTCAGATCTTCCCATTAAGAAGTTTTTCTGTTCAGAACTCAGTATTGATAGTGAACTAAAATGCATTAGCCAAAATACCTACAGATTTTTAATTAAAAAAGTGAAAATTGTTGTTTTTTCCGTATTGACGTTATATTTTTTTATCACGGGGAACCATTGCATTGCATCTTCAATCGATACAATTTATTTTCAGAGTGAAAAAGCGGATGCACAGCACGTATTTTTATTTTTGATGGGTTTCAAATCTTCCAAGTAAAACGACTTTTCTGGGCTCCTATATTTAAAGTTTAAAGTACTTACAGCACTTACACCCTTTCTGTTCGTCATGCTGTGATTTAATTTTTTGAAACCATTTTTGAGACGTCACTTTCAGAATTAAAACCCGTAAAAAATTTTTACACGGGATACTAGTCTCCACTAATACTCCTCTACTGTACTTGTCTCGTTTACCTTCAGTTATCATGCATAGCATGCAAGGTGGGATTTCTTTTTCACTGTTGTTTTTCTGTTGCCAAGCAACCGGTGTTAAGTAAATCTTTCAGAGTCAACCACCCACCCACAGGACAAATTTGGAAAGAAGTATTACTGTTATATATCGCCTATATTTGAAAATACTTTTATTTTTATCCTGTATAAAGATTCAGAAATAAATGAATAAACTTGCGTTGTAGGTGCCCAAATGGTTATCATGGATGTTACAACTAACGAAGGTATGCTTTAAAAAAATTCAACATTCAACTTGCAAATGGTTTTTGTCTTGAGCACTACTTTAATATACAAACAACGTAAGCGTGCATTACTTAAATCTGATTGATTTATTTTAAGAACGAGCTGGCGGGATTGGTCGATTGGGCATATCCTATGGTGCCGGCATGGTTTTTGGTCCACTTATCGGCGGTTTCGTGACGGATCATTATTATTAACAATAAGCAGCTGTTGTTGCAGCCATGTTGGGTTCTCCTCTTTGTATTGTCGTTGTCATGTGGTGTATACCCGGGTTACGAAAAGATTTAGGCCACAATCATACCGAAAAGGTAAAATGACACTTTGATTGATTGATTGATTGATTGATATTAATAATTTCGTTTGTTTGTTTGTTTGTTTGTTTGTTTATTTCTTTGTTTATTTCTTTGTTTAGATGCTAACCACAAGCACAACATCAGCATCTTCGATTGGAAGAAGTATGCAAGTATTTTTCGTGCTCCCAACTTCACTTATCTATTTTTGATAAAAATTGTCAGCGTCCTGCTCATTAGTATTTTCCAAGCCATGTTTTCCATTTTCGCCATGGATGTGTTTAAACTGAACAATCCGCAAGATGACCATTTTGATCGGTTTATCAGTGTTGTTTTCGGATTATGCGGTTTCCGTTTAGATTGTGCAGGGTGTTTGCGTGTCGTTTTTTACAAAATGGTTCTCATATACCACATTCATCAAGTATTCGGTGTTGGTTACTGCAGTTGGCTAAATCATGCTGGTATGTCGTGTTACGTCCTGTTACGTCATAAACGTTCTTGAGTGTTTGTTCCATGAATTGCGTCATTCCTTTTATTTTGTTTGTTTTACTGAGGCTAGCAGACATTTCCAAAGTCTCAGTTTATATGCCGATATCTTGACAAACTACATAGGGGGGTTCACTTTTACGGTATAACGGTAACGTGAAGAAACAAATGACATCAACAATTTTGAATTGTATATCGTATTCTAGTTTGAACTGAGATTCCTTTTATAGCCATAGAAAAACAAGTAATAAACTGTTTGTGTTTCATTTCCATGACTCCAGTGGAAGGAGGAAGGTCACGTTGTCACTGTCCAAACGTAGCTTCAGTGTATTCTACAATTTCTTGTTTTTTTCCTATAAAAGCCACCCTTCCTGATAAGTGAAAACAAGACATGTATTAATGGAGAAGGTTTGAATTTGCTCGAGACAAGACGTTCATTGTGAAGTGCTCGTGTTTTTCCTATCGCGAATAAATTGTTTTTAGCAAAAATGCCCGTGTGACGACGTATACTCTCTACGGTGTACTTGATTTCAGTATCAGTATCGTTCGTTTTGTCGTATTATGGGATCTTTAAGTCAATAGTCGTATTTTTAAAGGTCATCTTCTTTGGTCTTTATTGTCGTTATCGTTTATGTATTTTGAATGTTTGTGTTAGTTAGGTTGCTTTTCTCATACTCCGACTTCAGGTTTTCTTTTTGAAACTTGTCCGGTTGATTAGTCGAAAAACACGTGCATCGATTTTCACTGTTGTAATTTGTTCCTGTATTGATTCTCTCGTCGTTTGTGGTGACATGAAAGGAAACGAAACAAGATGCCCTACTGGGCAGAAGTATTCCTACGGATGACTGTAAGACTTTCTGGAGCCTTTTCAGAAAGAAATGAATGTTAGTTCACGCTTTAAAACGATATGCATAATGCAGAATGATGTTTGCAGTGTTTTACATTTTACCTTTTAACAACGATAACAATTAAACTTTGTTGTCTCATAAAACTTCAGTCTTGTTTCAATTTCGAGATTTTTTTAAAAAGATTTCCATTCGAAGTTGTACTCCCTAAAGTATCTTCAAGAAGCAATTAACTAATTAAAAGATTATCGTGTTAAGAATAATCTGTGCTTTAAAAGGTGAATGTGAAAGAAGTAATATTTGTTATTTCAAGAAACTGCACTGTTTTCATCATTTAGAGATTTTTTCAAAAACTTTTTTATTCATAGTTATATTCCCTAAAGCATCTTCAAAAAGTATTTAAGTAATGAAAACTTTGTCACATTAAGTTTTGAATGGAAAATCTGTGGCGTAAATAGTAATAACTTCGAATTCATTTAATTACATTCCCGAGAGCATCATAAACGTTAAGAGACTTTGAAAAATTTTGCCGGAGATCAAGCTTAAAAAGGAACACCGTCAGTTTAAAAATCCATTAGAGAACACTCTTCCGTGGACGTTTCAAAATACTACTTTTAAAACTATACAGTATGAAAATCTTTATGTTGTTTGTACCTGAACTTCATAATAAAAACTTTTACTTGGCCTTGCGAAATAATAAAAATATCTGTGTTTCCTTTTTATCGTCAGCTTGATAGTATACAAATTTTAAAATCATACAATATTTTAAATTCGACTAGTCAATTAAAAAAGTGGTCATCTATTGATTAATAAAATGGGTATAAGCTGATGAGGAAGATAAGCTGTGCTTCAAGATTGCAGAGCTTTATAAAAACAGGGTAGCTTATCTAGGAACATGAATTAAAAAATTGTATTACATTTAGAAAGACTAATAGAAACCTTACGCATTAAATCGATATAAACATACCCTATTGGTAGTCGTTCATATCTGTTTTGAAGCATCAAGAACTGCTTATTTGTCAAGAATGACTACTAAGAATGTTAGTTTCACGTAGATTATCAGCTTGGATCATAAATGTTCTTGATTCTTTTAAGTTTTACAGCTGTACTACAACCTCTTCTATATCCATATATTCAATAAAGAAACTTTCACAGATCTACGCATGCTTCTTCGCTTCCATTTTTAAAACAACTACGGAAAATTTAAGAACGTTGCATAAGACTCACATGAAACAACATTTCTACCTGGCATCTGCGATTTAGCCATATGTTAGTTATTCCTTTCACTAGAGCTTATATTTTACACTTTTAGAGTCTTTTCAAGCAAAGTACTTGTATACAATGAATATAGTGTGAGTTTAGACTGTTAAATCATAAAACGAATGTAAGTTGGTAACATTAATGATTTGAGTGGCTATTTCCCATCGACAAAAATTGGTCTAGGTTTGGACAGTGAAAAAAAAAAAAAAAAAAAAAACACGAACGGTTTCAAAGTATTCCTTGCTTACGCAGGAATACAAAAAACAAGATGCCCTACCGGGCAGAAGTATTCCTGCGGATGACTGTAAGACTTTCTGGAGCCTTTTCAGAAAGAAATGAGTGTTAGTTCACGCTTTAAAACCATATGCATAATGCGGAATGATGTTTGCAGTATTTTACATTTTACATTTTAGCTACGATAACTATTAAACTTTCTTGTTTCATATAAAATTTCAGTCTTGCATCAATTTCGAGATTTTTTTAAAAAGATTTCCATTCGAAGTTGTACTCCCTAAAGCATCTTCAAGAAGCAATTAACTAATTAAAAGATTATCGTGTTAAGAATAATCTGTGCTTTAAAAGGTGAATGTGAAAGATATAATATTTGCTATTTCTAGAAACTGCACTGTTTTCATCATTATTTAGAGATTTTTTCAAAAACTTTTTTATTCATAGTTATATTCCCTAAAGCATCTTCAAAAAGTAATTAAGTAATGAAAACTTTGTCACATTAAGTTTTGAAGGGAAAATCTGTGGCGTAAATAGTAATAACTTCTAATTCATTTAATTACATTCCCGAGAGCATCATAAACGTTAAGAGACTTTGAAAAATTTTGCCGGAGATCAAGCTTAAAAAGGAACACCGTCAGTTTAAAAATCCATTAGAGTACACTCTTCCGTGGACGTTTCAAAGTACTCCTTTTAAAACTATACAGTATGAAAATCTTTATGTTGTTTGTATCTGAACTTCATAATAAAAACTTTTACTTGGCCTTGCGAAATAATAAAAATATCTGTGTTTCCTTTTTATCGTCAGCTTGATAGTATACAAATTTTAAAATCATACAATATTTTAAATTCGACTAGTCAATTAAAAAAGTGGTCATCTATTGATTAATAAAATGGGTATAAGCTGATGGGGAAGTTAAGCTGTGCTTCAAGATTGCAGAGCTTTATAAAAACAGGGTAGCTTATCTAGGAACATGAATTAAAAAATTGTATTACATTTAGAAAGACTGATAGAAACCTTACGCATTAAATCGATATAAACATACCCTATTGGTAGTCGTTCATATCTGTTTTGAAGCATCAAGAACTGCTTATTTGTCAAGAATGACTACTAAGAATATTAGTTTCACGTAGATTATCAGCTTGGATCATAAATGTTCTTGATTCTTTTAAGTTTTACAGCTGTACTACAACCTCTTCTATATCCATATATTCAATAAAGAAACTTTCACAGATCTACGCATGCTTCTTCGCTTCCATTTTTAAAACAACTACGGAAAACTTAAGAACGTTGCATAAGACTCACATGAAACAACATTTCTACCTGGCATCTGCGATTTAGCCATATGTTAGTTATTCCTTTCACTAGAGCTTATATTTTACACTTTTAGAGTCTTTTCAAGAAAAGTACTTGTATACAATGAATATAGTGTGAGTTTAGACTGTTAAATCATAAAAAGAATGTAAGTTGGTAACATTAATGATTTGAGTGGCTATTTCCCGTCGACAAAAATTGGTCTAGGTTTGGACAGTGAAAAAAAACAAACAAAAACAAGATGCCCTACCGGGCAGAAGTATTCCTGCAGATGACTGGAAGACTTTCTGGAGGCTTTTCAGAAAGAAATGAATGTTAGTTCACGCTTTAAAACGATATGCATAATGCAGAATGATGTTTGCAGTATTTTACATTTTACCTTTTAACAACGATAACAATTAAACTTTGTTGTCTCATAAAACTTCAGTCTTGTTTCAATTTAGAGATTTTTTAAAAAGATTTTAATTCAAAGTTGTATTCCCTAAAGCATCTTCAAAAAGTAATTAAGTAATGAAAACTTTGTCACATTAAGTTTTGAAGGGAAAATCTGTGGCGTAAATAGTAATAACTTCTAATTCATTTAATTACATTCCCGAGAGCATCATAAACGTTAAGAGACTTTGAAAAATTTTGCCGGAGATCAAGCTTAAAAAGGAACACCGTCAGTTTAAAAATCCATTAGAGTACACTCTTCCGTGGACGTTTCAAAGTACTCCTTTTAAAACTATACAGTATGAAAATCTTTATGTTGTTTGTATCTGAACTTCATAATAAAAACTTTTACTTGGCCTTGCGAAATAATAAAAATATCTGTGTTTCCTTTTTATCGTCAGCTTGATAGTATACAAATTTTAAAATCATACAATATTTTAAATTCGACTAGTCAATTAAAAAAGTGGTCATCTATTGATTAATAAAATGGGTATAAGCTGATGGGGAAGATAAGCTGTGCTTCAAGATTGCAGAGCTTTATAAAAACAGGGTAGCTTATCTAGGAACATGAATTAAAAAATTGTATTACATTTAGAAAGACTAATAGAAACCTTACGCATTAAATCGATATAAACATACCCTATTGGTAGTCGTTCATATCTGTTTTGAAGCATCAAGAACTGCTTATTTGTCAAGAATGACTACTAAGAATATTAGTTTCACGTAGATTATCAGCTTGGATCATAAATGTTCTTGATTCTTTTAAGTTTTACAGCTGTACTACAACCTCTTCTATATCCATATATTCAATAAAGAAACTTTCACAGATCTACGCATGCTTCTTCGCTTCCATTTTTAAAACAACTACGGAAAACTTAAGAACGTTGCATAAGACTCACATGAAACAACATTTCTACCTGGCATCTGCGATTTAGCCATATGTTAGTTATTCCTTTCACTAGAGCTTATATTTTACACTTTTAGAGTCTTTTCAAGAAAAGTACTTGTATACAATGAATATAGTGTGAGTTTAGACTGTTAAATCATAAAAAGAATGTAAGTTGGTAACATTAATGATTTGAGTGGCTATTTCCCGTCGACAAAAATTGGTCTAGGTTTGGACAGTGAAAAAAAACAAACAAAAACAAGATGCCCTACCGGGCAGAAGTATTCCTGCAGATGACTGGAAGACTTTCTGGAGGCTTTTCAGAAAGAAATGAATGTTAGTTCACGCTTTAAAACGATATGCATAATGCAGAATGATGTTTGCAGTATTTTACATTTTACCTTTTAACAACGATAACAATTAAACTTTGTTGTCTCATAAAACTTCAGTCTTGTTTCAATTTAGAGATTTTTTAAAAAGATTTTAATTCAAAGTTGTATTCCCTAAAGCATCTTCAAAAAGTAATTAAGTAATGAAAACTTTGTCACATTAAGTTTTGAAGGGAAAATCTGTGGCGTAAATAGTAATAACTTCTAATTCATTTAATTACATTCCCGAGAGCATCATAAACGTTAAGGGACTTTGAAAAATTTTGCCGGAGATCAAGCTTAAAAAGGAACACCGTCAGTTTAAAAATCCATTAGAGTACACTCTTCCGTGGACGTTTCAAAGTACTCCTTTTAAAACTATACAGTATGAAAATCTTTATGTTGTTTGTATCTGAACTTCATAATAAAAACTTTTACTTGGCCTTGCGAAATAATAAAAATATCTGTGTTTCCTTTTTATCGTCAGCTTGATAGTATACAAATTTTAGAATCATACAATATTTTAAATTCGACTAGACAATTAAAAAGTGGTCATCAAATGATAAATAAAATAGGTAGAAGTTGATGAGGATGATGAGCTGTGCTTCAAGATTCCAGAGTTTTACAAAAACAGGGTAGCTTATGTAGGAACATGAATTAAACAATTGTATTATATTTAGAAAGACTAATAGAAACCTTACGCATTAAATCGATATAAACATACCCTATTGGTAGTCGTTCATATCTGTTTTGAAGCATCAGGAACTGCATATTTATCAAGAATGACTACTAAGAATATTAGTTTCACGTAGATTATCAGTTTGGATCATAAATGTTCTTGATTCTTTTAAGTTTTACAGCCGTACTACAACCTCTTCTATATCCATATATTCAACAAAGAAACTTTCACAGATCTACGCATGCTTCTTCGCTTCCATTTTTAAAACAACTACGGAAAACGTTAGAACGTTGCATAAGACTCACATGAAACAACATTTCCACCTTCGCATCTGCGATTTAGCCATATGTTAATTATTCCTTTCACTAGAGCCTATATTTTACACTTTTAGAGTCTTTTCAAGCAAAGTACTTGTATACAATGAATATAGTGTGAGTTTAGACTGTTAAATCATAAAAAGAATGTAAGTTGGTAACATTAATGATTTGAGTGGCTATTTCCCATCGACAAAAATTGGTCTAGGTTTGGACAGTGAAAAAAAAAGAAAAAAAAAAAAAAACAAGATGCCCTACCGGGCAGAAGTATTCCTGCAGATGACTGGAAGACTTTCTGGAGCCTTTTCAGAAAGAAATGAGTGTTAGTTCACGCTTTAAAACCATATGCATAATGCAGAATGATGTTTGCAGTATTTTACATTTTACCTTTTAGCTACGATAACTATTAAACTCTGTTGTTTCATATAAAATTTCAGTCTTGCATCAATTTCGAGATTTTTTAAAAAGATTTCCATTCGAAGTTGTACTCCCTAAAGTATCTTCAAGAAGCAATTAACTAATTAAAAGATTATCGTGTTAAGAATAATCTGTGCTTTAAAAGGTGAATGTGAAAGAAGTAATATTTGTTATTTCAAGAAACTGCACTGTTTTCATCATTTAGAGATTTTTTCAAAAACTTTTTTATTCATAGTTATATTCCCTAAAGCATCTTCAAAAAGTATTTAAGTAATAAAAACTTTGTCACATTAAGTTTTGAAGGGAAAATCTGTGGCGTAAATAGTAATAACTTCTAATTCATTTAATTACATTCCCGAGAGCATCATAAACGTTAAGAGACTTTGAAAAATTTTGCCGGAGATCAAGCTTAAAAAGGAACACCGTCAGTTTAAAAATCCATTAGAGAACACTCTTCCGTGGACGTTTCAAAATACTACTTTTAAAACTATACAGTATGAAAATCTTTATGTTGTTTGTACCTGAACTTCATAATAAAAACTTTTACTTGGCCTTGCGAAATAATAAAAATATCTGTGTTTCCTTTTTATCGTCAGCTTGATAGTATACAAATTTTAAAATCATACAATATTTTAAATTCGACTAGTCAATTAAAAAAGTGGTCATCTATTGATTAATAAAATGGGTATAAGCTGATGAGGAAGATAAGCTGTGCTTCAAGATTGCAGAGCTTTATAAAAACAGGGTAGCTTATCTAGGAACATGAATTAAAAAATTGTATTACATTTAGAAAGACTAATAGAAACCTTACGCATTAAATCGATATAAACATACCCTATTGGTAGTCGTTCATATCTGTTTTGAAGCATCAAGAACTGCTTATTTGTCAAGAATGACTACTAAGAATGTTAGTTTCACGTAGATTATCAGCTTGGATCATAAATGTTCTTGATTCTTTTAAGTTTTACAGCTGTACTACAACCTCTTCTATATCCATATATTCAATAAAGAAACTTTCACAGATCTACG